>ONZH01015226.1:0-117778 GCA_900303285.1 Rhinella marina
GGCCCAGGGGCGCAGACCAGGAAGAGGCGTACAAAGACAAGAGCCAGATCCCAGGGGTGCAGACAGGGGCCAGGTAGGCACAGCCAAAGGGGCGCATATAAGAGCCAGGGGCTGCATTGAAAGGGACAGGGTGGTGCACAGAGCAGGGTCAAAAGCAAGGTCTTAGGGGGGGTGAGGGGCGCACAGATAAGGTCCAGGGTGGCATTAATAGGTTCTTCTTTATTTTGGCGAGGTATCGTATCAGTATCGAGTATCGTGATACTTTTGTACGTATCGGTATCGAACTCAAAATTCTGGTATCGTGACAACCCTAGTGCCAGGGATACATATACTAGTGTGCCAGGGATACATATACTAGTGTGCCAGGGATACATATACTAGTGTGCCAGGGATACATATACTAGTGTGCCAGGGATACGTATACTATTTTGCCAGGGATACATATACCACTGTGCCAGGGATACATATACTAATGTGCTAGGGATACATATACTATTTTGCCAGGGATACGTATACTAGTGTGCCAGGGATATGTATACTAGTGTGCCAGGGATACGTATACTAGTGTGCCAGCGATACATATACTAGTGTGCCAGGGATATGTATACTAGTGTGCCAGGGATACGTATACTAGTGTGCCAGGGATACGTATACTAGTGTGCCAGGGATATGTATACTAGTGTGCCAGGGATATGTATACTAGTGTACCAGGGATACATATACTAGTGTTCCAGGTATACATATACTAGTGTGCCAGGTATACATATACTAGTGTGCCAGGGATATGTATACTAGTGTGCCAGGGATACGTATACTAGTGTGCCAGGGATACGTATACTAGTGTGCCAGGGATATGTATACTAGTGTGCCAGGGATATGTATACTAGTGTACCAGGGATACATATACTAGTGTTCCAGGTATACATATACTAGTGTGCCAGGTATACATATACTAGTGTTCCAGGTATACATATACTAGTGTGCCAGGGATACATATACTAGTGTGCCAGGTATACATATACTAGTGTTCCAGGTATACATATACTGGTGTGGCAGGGAAACATATACTGGTGTGCCAGGGATACATATACTAGTGTGCCAGGTATACATAATACCTGCAGACGGCAGATCTCTGCTTGCTGCTTCTATCCAGAGGGAGAAAACCTGAATGGAACCGTTTTGCATGGTTTTGGTTCGGCCTTGGTGCAGATATAAGTAATTATAATTATATTCTATATCTTCTGTACATGCCTAATAAATATTTACAGCATTTTCCATCTAAAAATCCACTCGTGGCCGACCCACCACTGTATCTGTGTTTCAAACCGCATGAAGAAGTGACAGGAATTGCAACAAAGATTCCCATTGAAAACAATGTGGCTCTGGTTTGACGTGGATTTCGGCGTGGAAAACATGCCGAAATCTACTTGAAAATCCCACCATGTAAACGTAATCTTTACCTGTGGACAAAAGACACAGGTTTTTGAGTTGGCAAAAAATATTTTACAACTATGTTAATGAAATAAGTTCCACAAAACACCCTAACTGTTAAAGGGGTTTTCCGGTTGTTAAAAGTTATGCCCTATCCCTCTGGAACGCCCCCAAAATGAACGGAGCGCTGGTCAGGCATGAGAACTGCGGCTCCATTCATCTCTGTGGGAGTTCTGGAAATAGCTGAGCAATGTACTCGTCTATCTCCAGTACTCCCATAGAAATTAAGTGGCAAGGGGTATGTGGTTCTCCTGATCGGTGGAGGTCCCAACGTTAAGACCCCCATTGATCTAATAGTGCATACGTTTTATCAACCGGAGTACCCCTTTAATCAAGATTTAGTTTTGTTGGCCTTTAAATATATCCATTGTGTGTCACCCCTTAGTAACCCCTAATAAAAATATGTTAAAGGGGTTGTCCGCTTTATTCGTATTGATGACCTATCCTCAGGTATACAACGAAGAGAAGACATCCCTTTAAAATTGTGGTGCAGGAGGGAGCTACATCAGAGGTACACATAAAGGGCTCATTCAAACAACGCATCTGTTCCGTTCCATTCATTTTAATGGGGCAGCAAAAGATGAGGACAGAACACCGTGTGCTGTCAGCATCTGTAGTTCTGTTCCGCAGACCCACAAAAAATATACCGCATGTCCTACTCTTGTCCACAATTGCGGCACAAGAATAGGCATTTTCTATCATACTGCCAGACATGTGTGGTCCACAAAATGCGGAACATATACGGGCTGGTAACTGTGTTTTGCGGATTCCCAATTTGCGGACGACAAAACACTACAGCCATCTGAATGCGCCTTAAAGAGGACCTTTCACCATTCCTGACATGACTGTTTTAATAGCTTCATGCATTCCCCACGTACTAACAATTCTGGAACATCTATTCTTATGTCTGTATGTTGTGCCATTCCTTTATTATTTGCACTAGAAGTTATATGTGAATTGCTATTTGCCTTCAGTAAAGGAACAGAGGGGAGGTGACCAGTTGGGGGGTGTACCTGCACAGACTGAAAATGGCAGCACTGATTGGATAGATTCAGACTGTGCAGGTACACACCCCCAACTGGTCACCTCCCCTCTGTTCCCTTACTGAAGGCTAATAGCAATTCATTCACAACTTCTAGTGCAAATAATAAATGAATGGCACAACATAGAGACATAAGAATAGATGTTCCAGAATTGTTAGTACGTGGGGAATGCATGAAGCTATTAAAATAGACATGTCAGGAGTGGTGAAAGATCCTCTTTAAGGCAGTTTTTTTCCTTTTTAATTTCTATGAGGTGATGTAAGTAAGTAAATTCCATCAAGTTGAAAATATCTGACCGATCAGTCGCCAGTAGTGTCAGTCTATACTACTAGAAATATGTTTGATCTAGAACAATTCAAGGTGTTGTGTGACATTGTTTTTCTCCAAAAACAGCACCTCTTATGTTCACAAAGTGTGTCTGCGATTACAGCTCCGCAGCAGGGAGAAGTTAAAGAGGCGCCTATTTCTTGGCATCCAGGGGAAATAATTGGGTTCTAGGCTAGAAAACCTCCATACATACCGATCGGGTGGAGTATGCCGCCATGTGAAATCAGACGTACATTAAAGCGGTGAATCCAGAGATCTCCACATTCATTGCTGTGCTAGATTTATATCAAGCTGACAGCTCAAGGGGAGCGTCTTTTCGGCTGCAGCTGTGCATGCTGCAGCTGTCCATGTTCTCCCTATCACAGCTCAGGGGGCGTGTCCATGTTCTCCCTATCACAGCTCAAGGGGAGTGTCTTTTCTGCTGCAGCTCAAGGGGTGTGACTCAGCTCTCCCTATCACAGCTCAGGAGGCAGATGAAGGATGAAACTGAGCATGTACGGCCATCTCAGTGAGCAGGACAAAGAAATAAGAAAAAAAAACAAACAGCAGGTGGCGCTAAAACAGATACATCGTATTAAATAACTCACTGGCTATACTACATTTTTAATTACATGCAATTAGAAAAGTATTCAGATCCAGGTGCTGGTTTGAAAAATGTAAAATACGTTTAGTTTAAGTGCAAAAGCTCCTCATGACGGGCTAGCATTATTAATTTGGCACAACCCTTTTAAATGTGTTTTGCCTTAGTCCATGTATGTATGAAGATCATATTTAATAGCAACATAATAAATCTTTACTGCCACAAGCCGGAAAGCGGAAATGGCTCTTGAGGCTATTTCCAGAAGAAGATGGTTAACCAGAAAAAAAAAAGAGAGAGAGAAAATCCATATTCCATAGCTCAGGTGTTAGCCGAAATTACACAGGATCACATAAGGGCAGGATGTGTTATCTAAAATTTGTCTTTAAAGCCTAGTGTGACAGAATTAGATGTGTAGAACCTGTTTGGAAAAACACTGGCTCCTGGCCTGTAACACTGAGTGAGTCACGGACACCTGCGAAATGTTGTCGTAGGGTACTCAAAAAAAAAAAAAAAACCTCACCTCTCTCCAAGTCATTTTCCTTCTTATTTATTCTCTGTCCAAGACTTTTCGCTCTGCAACCATCCCTCTGTCATTAAACAGGTCCCTGAATTGCTCCCCTGTCCCATCTCCGAAACTGTAACTTTTTTTTTTTTTTCCGACTCAACTTCAGTCATTTTAACAAGACATATTTCTAAGACTATTAAAGAACGTTTGGTCTCTGCAAGAGGTCTATGAGTGTTAGTCGATGACCTTTCCTCTCTTCCTGTGGTTTGTTTATAATCCGTTTCTAGTGACGAGCTGAGGTATAGGGCCCAGGGCCAAATCCTTTTCTCAGACAAACCTCCTTGAATTCTCGTTGGCAAATACTTCTGAAAACCACGAGCCAAACACCATGTCAAAAAAAAAAAAATTAAAAAATGACACAACGCCGGGCAATCCTTGCACAGGATGCAGCTCAATTTTAAGTACAAGGTACACAGCTAATGTAAGTGTCGCAAATATTGACATAGCTGGAACGCCGTGGCGGGAATATTGTTATACTTCAGCACGGAAGAAAACTTTTTTTTTTTTGTTTTTGATCAACATTTGGTCTGGCGTGGTACGTGCACCGCTATATACGTGTCTCTATTTTTAATAACATTTATCTGATCTGTACGCCCGGTTTGGGGAGATTCGTATTCTCCGAAAGCTTATCCAGTCTCGATTTTATAAAAAATGAAGATCCTGGGCTAAATCAAGATCTTTATGGCTATAATCTTAAAGGGGTTTTCTGAGATATTTTAACTGATGACCTATCCTCTGGAGTATCTGATCTGTGGGGGTCTGAGACCCGGGACCCCCGCCGATCAGCTGTTTGAGAAGGCACTGGCGCAGGTATCGAGAGTATCAGTCATTGTTTTGAATATCTCAGAAAAACCCTTTAAAATCATTAAAGCACAGGTTAAAGGGGTTATCCAATGTCATAAACAGCCCCCCATGTGCCGGGCCCCTCACATGGAATATACTTACTCCCCACTCCCTGCGCCGCACCTGGTCCCCACACCGCCGCCGCTGCTTCTCCGTGTACACGGATGAAAACATCCGATGGCGGAGGGGCGGGCATCCCTAGCTTCGCGGGTGAGGCTCGTCCCCGTCCCCGCATGCCATTGGCTGCTCCCCCTGAAACTGGATGTTTTCATCCGTGTACAGGGAGAAGCAGCGTTGGCGGTGTGGGGACCAGGAGCAGTGCAGGGAGCAGGGTAAGTATATTCCGTGTGAGGGGCCCGGCACATGGGGGGGCTGTTTATGATATTGGATAACCCCTTTAATTTGCAGTTGTGTTTTGACCAATGAATATCAAATATTAACATAGCTATCATTTTGTGATTTACAGACTTATCCTTCCTACTTTTCCCATTCACTTGAAATATCCTGAGATGATTGGAGTGAGATGACCACAGCTTTGAAAAAGAAAATTTTGTTACTCTTTCAGGCAGACTGTAAGACAAAAGTTGGTCATCTCACGCCACTTACAATATTTTTCACTTTATAAGACGTACCTGATGAAAAGATGCTGCCCAGGTTTTAGAGTAGGAAAATAGGAAAAAAATATTTTTCATCAGACTTCATATCAGGACCTCACATCAGACCTCCGCGCCAGACCCCCATCAGACCATAGATTTCCATACCATTAATAACTTTATTTACCTGTCCTGCTCCGCTGCTCCTCTCCCTTGTCTTTTCCGGGCCCGCTCTGCATCTAGCTGTATGTGTTCAGGACCTGCAGTGCAGCACGGCCCCAGGGAAGAAGACCAGGAAGGGTGAGTACAGGAAGCGCTCACAGCGCTTCGTTCCTCGCTCTCCACACCTAGTGAGTGCTAGTCAGCGACTCCATATTGGAAGAGGTCACTAGTATTCGCTTTATAAGACGCACAGCAATTTTCCCCCATGTTTGAGGGAAAAAAAAGTGTGTCTTATATAGCTAAAATATGGTATCTTGGAATATCTTGGGCAAAGAGGAGACATAAGGAAGGACACATCTGTATTTATGCTGTCATGGGTAAAAGGCATGATTATTGGCTTTCGAGCCAAGTGCGGCAGTATTTCTGAACCTGCACAGTGTGAACTTTTCTCGTGCTACCGTCATGAAACTGTATAATGAGTGGGCAAATGGCTCCATTGTGGATAAGTAACATGGAAACTGTGGAACACCACGTGCCATTGATGTAAGAGGTGAACAATGGCCACAAAGGGGTGCGAGGGCGGACTAACATGCTACAGTGGAGCAGCTCACCACCATAATAAACCAGGGGGCTACCAGACGTGTGTCTAACACAACTGTTCAGCGAACCCTACTGCATAAAGGGCTCTGAAGCAGATGGATGGTCACTGCACCTTTGCATCTGCAGGAAAAGGCTTCTATTTTCAGGGCAGTATTGAAATCGGACCTCCGGTGATAAAGGTGGCAAAGGGTTGTCACGTTTTTTGCTACATGAAACGGATGGACATTGGCGTGTCAGGTGAGAAACATCAGAGAACAAACTCCCTACAACCATTGCTGGAAGAACACAAGCTGGTGGAGGCAGCGTTATGGTCTAGGGAAGGTTTTCGTGGCATTCTCTGGGCCACTCATCCATGTGGAAGGCACTTTCAACCAGTTTGGGTATCCACGTACACCCATACATGCTGATTGTCTCCCTTGGGGCGGTTGGGATCCTCCAGCAAGACAATGCAACACGTCACTAAGCTAGAAATGTCCGACATTGGTTGGAAGAGCCGGACCAAGACTTCCAAGTACTACCCTGGCCCCTAATTCCTAAGACTTGTACCCAATTTTGGGACCACCTCGTTTGTTATGTTCGCTCTGTGGATCCTTTCCCACGCACCCTCAAGCAGCTATGAGATGCATTGTAGACAGTATTGCTCCAGATACCTGTGACAGCCTACCAGGACCTTATGGAGTCACTGCCATCCTTCTAGCTCCTGTCCGCACTGCACACGGCGGTTGCTCTGGATATGAGCTGGTGGTCATAGTAATGTGACTCGACTATGTAATAAATGTAACGTTGTATATATTGGAAAGAATGTTTAAGTGTTCCCTTAATCATTACGATCTAACTTTCATCACTAATGTTCTTGTAACTATTTTAAGAAGAACCAGACCTCTTCTGCGTCACCGGGGTGGAAATAGAAGCAGACCTCCCTGCTCAGTCAAAGTCAGTCATTTTTGCCACAATAGACAATCCCGAGAGAAGATGTGGTGGTCTGATGACTTGAGCCCTCTGTGGGCTTCTTTCCCCAGTGAATCCTTTTTTCCAGTGAGGATTCTTTCTTATCCCGAGCCCTATCCATACTGGCTCCATAAAAAGACCCACATTTGCAGGGCAAGTAGGAAAGATTAATTCTCTTAAAATCTTTCTTACTCAAATTAAAATGTTCTTTGTATTGGATCAGCACATTCCCTGGAATTATTTCCTTGAAAACTGGGATTAAGTTGAAACAGAGTGGAATTCATTTCTTTGGCTTGTCACACATGAAGACACTAACATCCACTCTCTTCCAATGTTTTATTTACTGCTAATTCTCCTAATTGCGGTAGTCTGCTTAATTAACATGCCATTATAAAAACATAATAATTTTTTATTTGGAATATAAAATTTTATTTGGAATATAAAAAAAATGCTTCTGAATCTAGATTTTGCTGTTAAATACTTGGTATGATGCCCCTGATGTTCTTTTGAGTCTATCTCAGAATTTCAACCTTAAAGGGATATTCCCATCTCAGACAATGCGATATGCCCCCATTTTCTGATAGGTGTGAGTCCCACCTCTAGAACCCGCACCTCTCTTGGAAACTGAGCCGGCAGAGTGAAGGAGGGTGCACTACGCATGCGCAGCCACCCTCCATTCATATCTATGGGGCCGCCAAAAATAGCTGAGCACTGGCTCGGCTATTTCCCATCGGCCCCATAGAAATGAATAGGAGCGTACCGCACTTGTGTGGCATTCATGGAAATAGCTGAACCAGCGCTCAGGTATTTTTGGTGGCCCCACAGAAATTAAAGGAGGGTTGCCACGAATGTGCTGTGCATCCTCCTTCACCTTGCCGACTCAATTTACGAGATAGGTGTGGTCTCAGAGGAGGGCCCCCACCTAGTGATATGCCCCCATTATCTGAGATGGGAATACCCCTTTAAGTGTCCAGTACTGGTGGTAACACGTGCTTGGCAGCTCTGCGCCATCACCTTTTGTATATGGGCAGTGGGAAGCAACATAACAAGTATGTAATAACAGGAGGCACCATAACAGGTATCTAACAGCAACGTTGACACACTGGAGCATTTCTTATCATTTACATTGGAACATTTTAATTTGCTTGATCTGACAGACACATTTTAAGGGGATCTGTATCTTTGAACAAGCGGTCTGCTCTTGTGATAGAGTAAAAAGAGCTGAGCAAATTGATATATAATGTTGTCGGAAAAGATTCATTATCATTTGAAATTTATTCATTTAAATCCCTGCCCTTTCCATGCTTAGGAGTCCAGTGGGCGGTCCTATCAGTGATTTACAGCTGCCTCCAGGGGCGTAACTACCATGTTGGCATGTCTACCATGCAGCTGCTATGGGGCCCAGGGCAAGAGGGGGCCCAGCCTTAGTTGGGATCATCTCTTCTTCTACTGGAGGTGAGAACTTTATCAGGACTCTACACTCTAAAGCAGGGATACTCAACCTGTGGCCCTCCAGCTGTTGCAACTACAACTCCCAGCATGCTCTAATAACTGTAGGCTGTCCAGGCATGCTGGGAGTTGTAGTTTTGCAACAGCTGGAGGGCTGCAGGTTGGGCATCACTGCTCTAAAGAAACAACTTTTATAAAACGAGGCAGTGGAAAAAATTGCCCAAGAGTCATTGAAAGGGAAGGCGGAAACCCTTCTGTCCTGTGGGGGGCCTGGTTTGTCATCCTTGCTATGGGGCCCTTACTTCTCCATGTATGCCACTGGCTAACTCTATATGTATTCACACGTGAAGGCTCTCAGTCACTGAGTAGAACCAACTACTGGCCTCCCAAGTGTAGAAAGAGCAGAGGTTTAGATGAATATACAGTAATATAAGTTATACTGAATCCTTTTTCACAGACCTTTATATCAATATGCTTAGATCCTGTATTTTCATGGACTGATTTATTAATAAATTCTGGAACAACCCCTTTAATGAAGGTTAGAATAAAAGAAATTGAACTTGAGTGATGTTTCTTCTTTCCAATGGTTAATGAGGTCACACCTTGAAGACCACAATGTCCCAGAAAGCTTCTGATTCAAGCTTGTGTGACCTCAATTCCTGTCCATGATCTAGCGGCCTGCAGTTCCCTTTTTCTGCCAGCAGGCTCCATGTAAATGTTTAAAAACCTCCTCAGTTTCCAAAATTTCTTTAATACAGAAAGGAGAAGCCCGGGAGGAAGGAGATACAGCTTCTCTCTCTCTCTGAGTATTGAAGACTGCATGCTGTGAGAGGGGAGAAGGAGCAGACGTGAGGAGTCATCAGACTGGCTCAGTGTTGAACCCATTGCAAGTATCAGAGCATGAAGAGCCTTCTCATTTATTAGGCATGGAGATGGAAATATGGTTTTGCGGTCTAGCCTGCACATCCATGGTAAAAATCTGAGTGCCAGCCTCACATTTCTGCCATTGGATCCTATAGTAAATACAATCCCGATTAAATCGTGAGTGGTCACCCTTGGCCAAGGAGGAGTGGTGATTGTGTTTTTGTCTGGTACCTCTAGCAAAGGCTTATCTTACACAGGAACAATGGATTAGGCATGCTAAAAACCTTGCTCACAGATATAGGTCAGGAGGTGTCCATTGATAGCTAAATAAAGGACTTAACTAAATTCTCCCACTGTATATAGACACTATGAAGACAGACCTTGGACTACTCTGTGCCATTTTCCAGTCCTCTAGTATGTACATCACAGGAGGAAATTAGGCTTTCTACATTATCCAAAAACATCAGGTGAACTGAGCCTTATAACTGTTATAGATATGTTGAGATAGCGTGGACACTGTAAAGAAGGCCCCTGGAGATCTGCTTGAAATGATCAGAACTCTTTTGGCATGTGATGGTGACAACTTTGAGGGACATCTTCACGTTATGTTTACATTCCCATATGTACAGGGTGTCTCAAAAGTAAAGAAACACCCATATAAAATGAAAACGGTTTGGCAAGCATTGATACAATTTTAGACACAAGCTGTGGGGGATGGGGAATATCTCTTACGTCATATCACCAACATGGTGACCATCTTGAATGCTGAGTCTGGCAACTGCACTGCGGTTAATGAGAGGCCTGTTTGGGTGGCATCGGTTAATATCTTTTATGATGACACTTGTGCTTCGTTCACTTGAAATGAGGACGATCTTAACATGTTCTGCTTGAGATATAATCATCCTTCACCTCACCTTTACAGACGATAAATCACTGTGAGCGACAAAAGTTATGCTAGCATGAATGCATGCTGTTGTTTTACTGGTGAAATTCTCCAGGAGATTAATGTGTCACACACCTATCTTCCCATTTGGAAAACTGAAGTTGAATCTGAAATGGTGGCATTCAAAATGGCCGCCATGTTCTTGACAAAGGTTACTAGGTTTCTCTCTTCTTCCATCTCAGATTTGATCACCGTCTGCCAAACCATTTTTATTTTTCATCGGTGTTTCCTTACTTTTGAGATGCCCGGTATATTATTGGACTGTATAAACATCATAGGCAATCTTCACGTTAACAATGGAGCTATGGCATTATACGTACCAGTGATAGATTTGTTATTGCTTCGAATGTCCGCAGGACACAGTGCAAGCTAAGTATACGACCAAGATTTATTATTAGCTGACACCAGATAAAGAAGATAGTCTTGAGGAATGTAGCTTTATTGTGTACACTTTATGAAGGAAGCTGTAAGCTCAAGAAACATTGTGGTTGCTGTATTTACATAGGGTTTAAGTTACGGTAAAGAAAATTTACCCCAGGAAGACCATAAAACTGTTATAGTGAAGTCATCCATTAGTATTTCACTTCAGTGGATTAGATTTCCTATCTGGGTTACTCTGGCTTCCTTCCACAAGCTTGGAAAGATGGTTCCTCCTGACAAGTAGAGTTTTCAGTCTTCTGGACATTGAGCTGCTGGTACTGGTGGCTGCAGAGAGGTAACTTATGACCTATCCTCAGGATAGGTCATCAGTATCTGATCGGTGGGGGCCTGACACCTGGGACCCCCGCCGATCAGCTGTTTAAAGAGGACTTTTCACCACTCCTGACATGCCTGTTTTAATAGCTTCATGCATTCCCCATGTAATAACAAGTCTGGAACATCTATTCTTATGTCTCTATGTTGTGCCATTCCTTTATTATTTGCACTAGAAGTTATGAATGAATTGTTATTTGCCTTCAGTAAAGGAACAGAGGGGAGGTAACCAGTTGGGGGGTGTCCCTGCACAGTCTGAACATGGCAGCACTGATTGGCTAGAGTCAGTCTGTGCAGGGACACACCCCCAACTGGTTACCTCCCCTCTGTTCCTTTACTGAAGACAAATAGCAATTCACTCATAACTTCTAGTGCAAATAATAAAGGAATGGCACAACATACAGACATAACAATAGATGTTCCAGAATTGTTAGTACGTGGGGAATGCATGAAGCTATTAAAACAGGCATGTCAGGAGTGGTGAAAGGTCCTCTTTAAGAAGGTACCAGCACTCCTGTGAGCTCAGGTTTATTCATAGTCACTTTACCTTTGTGATTTCTCCTCCTTCTTTCTCTGAAGTCTGGCTGTTGGTATAAAACATGTTTTCTCGGACTTGTGGGCATTTTTTTCCTTCTCAGACGACACCACTGTGTATCTATGTTATGTCACTAAGGACCCCAGACGCTTGGCCAAGCAAGAGCTGGCGGTATGGTTTTATATTTAAGAGGAAAATTATTGGATCTAGAATGTGACAGCGGCGGATGGAATAACAGCAGGCGGCTCGCTCGTGTCTTGTGTAAGGCAGAAACGTCTTCGAAGACGGAGAAATTAGCACACTTGAGACTAATGGATCCTAATGGTGCGGATCACGGTGTAACAGAAGCTTGGCACGGATGATTTCCAGACATCGTTTACTAGAGAGATTAATAATATACTTAAAGGGGATGTCCATCCAAATTATGTGTAACGTTTATTAAACTTTTTCAGTAACAGATATATATATATATATATATATTTTTAATATTTCTTCCAATAATTCAACTTTGAAACGTGTCCATTTCCTGTTCCGTCTCCATCTCTACATGTTCCCAGCAACCAATAAGCATAGAATCTATGTTTCTTAATCTGCCAAATTTACATCTATGTCCCCTTTTTTTGATGGCCGATCAATGGGAAAAATATGTAGCTAAAGGGGCTGTCCAGCTCATCTTCAGGATACACCATTACTAGCTGATCGGCGGGCGTCCGAGACCCTGCGTTCCCACAATCAGCTTTTTTGGTGTAGCTCATCCGTGGAGGTTAGCACCCGGAACTGTACAGCTCTGTGAACTGTGTACTGGACAGAGCTTGTTACTACAGTGCTGCTCTCAATGAAGTCAATGGCAGCAGCACTGCAGTGACAAGCTCTGTTCACTGCACAACGGATGGCGCTGTGTAGGTACTGGTCGCATCAAGTCCAGATCAAGACCAGGCCATTTAAAGGGAATCTCACCAGTGACCTCCCCATCCAACTGTTTGTGACATAGCTGTGATTCACCTGATTAAAATGTGATTTTCTTTTTTGTTGATCTGAGGTTCTATTTCCCAGTTATGATATTTTTTCTTGGTGCAATGAGGGCGTCACCATTTCTCTTGTTGCACCCAAGCTCCGCTCCTTTCTGTGACCAGCCCCTCCCTCACTGCTTTATCACTGCCTGGTCCTGTCAATCAAAGCAGCCAGAGAGGAGTGGAGCTTGGGTGCAACAAGAGCAATGGTGATGCCCTCATTGCACCAAAGTCCTAATTTGCGTATTAGGAAAAAGTACCTTAACTCGGGAACAAAGCTTCAGATCAGCAAAAGAAAAACTGTGTTTTAATCAAGTGAACCCCAGCTATGTGTCTATGCAAACTGTTTGATAGGGAGATCGCTGGTGACAGATTCCCCTTAATTCTTCAATTTCCCCGATAAATTTTTAATTTTTTATTAATACATACGACTTAGAAAGCAGTAACTAAATTATGCATCTTTTTTTAAGTGACGCACAGGACATTTTTATAAAAAAAATTGTTTTTATTTTTGTAGAAAAAATGTTAAAAATGTTTCCCTTTTTTTCCAATTTTTTTTATTTCATTTTTATTTTGTTCCCCTTTCTGTTATGGTCATTTTCTTATAGGGGATTTATAACTACAGTTGCTTGGGGCGGAGTTAGAAGCTGCAGTGTGGGGTGATGTTCTTGTTTTATTTTGTTTTTATGTTTTTCTATATTGTGGCCCCCATAAGATTATGAACAGCCTTTGGGGTACCTTTAACATTACAATATGTTTTGTTATTGCTGATTTCTCCTGTGCCAGGGGCTGACATATTAGAAATACAGCCACCTGACTTACACTACAGAGAAGTCCTTGACCTGCTTAGGCTACTTTCACACTAGCATTTAAGTTTTCTGGTATTGAGATCCGTCATAGGGGCTCAATACCGGAAAAAAACACTTCAGTTTTGTCCCCATTCATTGTCAATGGGGACAAAACTGAACATAACGGAATGCTCCAAAATGCATTCCGTTCTGCTTAGTTGCGTTCTCATACCGGAGAGAAAACCGCAACATGTTGTATTTTGCTTTCCTTCCTGGGATGCTGAGCAAGATGGATCCGTCATGACCTCCAATGCAAGTCAATGGGGATGGATCCGTTTTCTCTGACACAATCTGGCACAATAGAAAACGGATCCGTCCCCCATTGACTTTCAATGGAGTTCATGGCGGATTCGTCTTGGCTACGTTACAGATAATACAACCGGATCTGTTCATAACGGATGCACACGGTTGTATTATCAGTAACGGAAGCGTTTTTGCTGAACCCTGCCGGATCCAGTGTGAAAGTAGCCTTAGACCCATCAGACCCAGAGATCACATCATCGCTAGGCCTGGATCTTCCTGATCTGCATACACGGGGCTCATTAAGCACTGACTATACAGCGATGGAGAAGGCAGGGATGGTAAAAATGTATTTATTTTTTTTTTTAAAAGAGGGGTCTCTTCCTTCTCAATAGGGAGCGATGCGTGTGCAGCTGCCATGTCTACAAGGAAATGGCCTTGCAAAGATTAATGCGGATCGTGGAGAAGTCTGGGCGGTCTAGAACTGGTTAAGAAGGTTTCTCATCTGCACACCCACAAAAATGTGGAAATATCTTAAAAGGGCTCCAGAACTCCAGGAATATATTCAAAATAAACATTTACGTTATTATTGGCATGTTAAAAACATAAGAACGTACGGCCCTAAAAAAATGTAAAAAAAAACTTGCACATTTTGAATCATGAATTGCATGCTCCTATTGCTGTGCCTTACATTGGACATCTTATTCACTTAAAAATAAACCATTAATAATTATATAAGATTCTGCTCACTGGTGTTATTGTCAATGAACATGTTTTGTTTCCATTTCTTGAATATTAATTTCACTAATCTCTAATTCTGTTTATTTCCTTTGCAGCTAATGGCATGTACATGGGTAGTCAAGAAATGCTGAAGGTCGTTGAAAGGGACAATGCTACGATCAAGCAACATTTAAACAAGGTGATTTACTTTACCTCTTCTCACGATGTCTCACAACTGGCCAGGTGTAACTGTCATATTTTTTGTTATTTGCTAGTTTATTAGAGCTATGTATACCTAAGTTAGTCTGCTAATGATTATCAAAATATCTGTAATAACCTCATAATGACAGCTTTCATTAATGTCCCTTTCCACTGGTCCCTTAAAGTCTGTTGCTATGGCTTCTCTGTCTTCCCTTTAGTATAAACAGAAGACAGAGGGGCGGTCCTCCACACTGCATGTCTGCATCAGGCTTCAGAGTGAGGAGGCGTGTCTCTCAGTAATCCAATCTGATTGGCTGGCAGTAAGATGCTGGCTTAAGCAAGTGTGAAGTGAGGGAAGGCAGTTTAGGACTGGCAGAGGAGTCATTTTGAGAAGATCCTCCTATTGTAGATGTTAAAACAGCCGTAACTAAGGGAAGAACTCAAGGAAAGCAGTGGTATCTGAAGAAACTAAAGATTGCTTTATGCAGAATGCTGCACCAGGAGTAACATATGCTAAAATTGATTTATTTTTTTTTTTAATGAAAACACAACATCTACACTTTAAAGGGGTTGTTCAGGATTTTATAGGTGATGGCTGAGCCTCAGGATAGGCTATCAGTGTCTGATTGGAGGGGATCCAATCCCTCGCACCCCTATCAATCATCAAGTGATTGCAGTAACCAGCTCCATCCACCGTGCTGAAGCTACTGCAGAACACCTTGATAACCTGTCCTGAGGCAAAGGCAAAGTTCAGCCCTCTCCAAGAGATTAATATTTGCCAAACCCCCAAATTTTCGGGGCTGAACAACCATATAACGTGTATGGGGGCCTCCGGACTCTTTCCTGATGTCAGGGAAGACAATGATCAGGCAGATCGATTTTAAGCATTCCTGATCCTTTTGTTCTTGGGGGCGGTTAAGCCAACACCAGAAGTGCCCGACAGCGAATTATTCCCCTCTCCACAGTCAGAAAAAATCATCTTCTCGACATTTCTACACAGTTGTGATAGTTGCAAAGAGATTGTCCAAGTTATAACAAAACTTCCCCATGTGCCCCAAATGTAATAAAACAATAAAGGAACATATACTCACCTCCGTCGTCTCGAGTGCTGCTGCTGCTGCTCCAGATTTCACCTATAGTTTCTGTTCACAAGCCGATTCCAGTGATTGGCTGCAGTGCTCACATGCTCATATACACACAGCTTCACAGCTGCAGCCTGCAAAACGAGCCTGAGGATGGGCGATCAGTATCGAAATCCTGGACAACGGCTTTAAAAGCAGAATGTCAGCCCTTTTGACCATGCTAAACTGCTGAGAACACGAGGTAGAGGTTGTGGAATGCAGTACAAACATATCCTTTGTGGAGCTTTTCAGGAGTAGTGAGAATATGACATTTTATTCTGCCAGAGCTTTACAGTGAAGTGCTCTCTGCATTGAACTGCTTCTCAGCTTCACCCCTCTGCTCTGAATGACAGCTCAGCTGTAGCATCCACCCAGGAGACCTGTACAGAGAGGAGGGTCTGTGCAGCAGGTCAATTCAGAGGGCACTTCACAGTGAAGCTCCACCCCCAGGGCACTTGCAGGAGCAGAATAAAACGTCATATTCTCACTATTCCTGATTAGAAAAGCTCTACAAAAGGTCAGCAGTTTAGTGTACTCAGTGGATGCTTACAGATTGTCTGTGAACACCAGAAGAAACATTACTAATGATGCTTTGACAGCTAAATGGCATTTCAAGCTGAGTAAAGGTGGCTACACATTAGGTGAATGTTGGCAGAAATCACTGAGTTTACAAGCACCAGCCAGCCCTCTAAGGTATAAGGGTGTCCCAACTTTCCCCCAATGGCAGATGGGTGAAAGATCACGTTAGCATTCAACATGCCTGATCCTATTGTTCTCACTGGAAGCAGTGTATTACTCCCCTCTCCCCATTCAGAACACTTACACGCTCATTTGAGCCATCATGTACATATGTTGGGGTGAGGAAGGGTCAAGAGGAATAGCTAGCCACCTTTACATTCTGTTCTTTACCATGACTGGCTGCAGCAGCGAAATGTTTCCCAAGTGGGACCTTAGGCTGGAGATCTGATGAGTGGGGATGCTATGGATATCTGATCAGCCATTTTTCCTATACCTATGATTGTGTAATATGTTTTTTTCATAGCAAAATCTCTAGAAAGCACACCATTGTAGGACATTAGCAGTGATGAATCATGGTTCGCCATCTAACAGTCTGACAATTTTAGAACTCTATGTCTGATCCCAGAGCTAGACAGGGAATTTAAGATTGCTGATTACTGATGGACTTTCCTGTGAAGTTGTTACCATCAGGCTCTATATTGTGCAACTTCCTATTGACTTTTTTGGTAAACTGACTACTGGCTTGTTTTTGGATTTACCCCTTGGCTGATGTTCCTGCTTTCATCACCCTGACCTTGGCCTGCCTCTGATTAACCTCTCATTTACTGCATTCCCTGTCTCTCCTGATTTTTAGCCCTGCTTGCTGACTCCTCTTTGTACCTCCCTGGTCATTTTAGAAGGTCTGCCACTAGTGTGCACGCACCAGTTTTCTGTTATCTACTCCACAGATGTAACCTGGGTCCCTAGCAGCAAAGTCCACCCGGTCTTGTGGGAGGCTCTAGTGAAGAACCTAGGGGGTAGCCTTAGCTTCTTACCAACTGGAGTGGTCTTGGAACACTGGTAGCAGGTGTGGAGTTCTGGATGGTGACCTTAGTACTCCCTAACATCTTTACTGTAAGAGCAGTGACACTATGGAGGTCTAAGCCAGAGGAGATTGTGATGATTGATTGATTGATTGATTGATTGATTGATTCATTGAATCAAGTTCAAGAGGGGCCTGGATGTCTTTCTTCAAAGAAACAATTTCACATTTTCTATGTACAAGATTTCTTCAGATGGGGCTCTGATCCAAGGATTTATTTTGATTGCCAGATTAGGAGTATGGAAGGAATTTTACCCCTTAATATTGAGCTATTCAGATCTACCTCATGAGGTTTTTTGCCTTCGAATAGATCAACACAGTAGGATAATAGGTAAGACCTACTGGACCTGTGCCTGTGTTCGGTCTCTATGTGGATGTACATAAGAATCTATCTGCCTGTACAAATTTGAACCCCCTAGCTAAAGCCCTCCACAAGGCTGTAATGATCAGGTACAGGGGCGGATTGGCCATAGATCCTACAGGTAAATTTCCCAGTGGACCAATCCCTGGGAGGGCACCCAAGCCTTCCTCACAGCCGCCAGCCAGGTACATAATGATCTGATCTCCTGATGATCTCCTACGCACCTGTTTAGCAGACGCAGGTGTCCTCCTGAATTCAACTGTATCTATGTCCTCAGGACAGTGATACAGTTGAATACTGTTCAGCAGGTGGCAATATTTTGTGCTGCACTATGGTATTTGGTTCAGCTGGAGAAGTATATTACCGTTCACTATGGTATTGCTGGCCCTGCCTACTTCTGCAAGCCCTGCCTAATTATGTTGTCCCACCTTCTGTCAGTTTGGACCTACCTACAACATGGGGCCACTTTTACGATTTTTTTCCAGGCCCACTTTTAGGTCCCAATCCGCCATTTATCAGGTATTTTTTTACTTTTTGGTCCTCAAGGAATGATAAGTACAGTATACACCACAGGAAACCATGATGACTGGACAGTCTCTTTAACCCTTTTTATGTTAAAACGTGCCCAAATTTCACATAAGGGTTTCGAAGAATTCGAAGCGCATTGACTTGTCCATTACTTTTCTTCAGTTCTTCATGTACTAGGATGAGAAAGCTCCCATTACAGCTGATGTAGCCTTTACAAGAATATTTAGTAACTCAAGATGCTGTCTTGGCAAGTTTAATTGGACAAGAATTCTCACACTAAAGAACTTTACAACCTACACACATTTTACATCTTATTACTTACCCCTTGTGGCAAATTTAAGTTACTCTCCCGTTGTCATTAAAATGTGTTTTGGCCAAACCTTAATGCATTCTGCGATGAACCTCATGTATTTTCGCCCTCAGCGGGCTCCTTTGTTGTCTCTACCAATAGTTGAAGATTAGTGGAAACAGAGCTTTGATTTTCGGGGATACCTTCTTCTGGAATTCTAAATAATTCTAGAAACTTTTTTTTTTTTTTTTAACTGTTTAGCGAGATGAAAGCTGCGGAAAACTGGCAACCTTTTTACTGTGTAGTTTATAGACAGGGCAAGTGGGTTAAAATTATACGGGTTGGAAGTTTATAAAAACAAAAAATAAAAGCCAACTTGCTTTACAGTTGGCAAGTTACCACTCGAGAGAAGAAAGAAAAAAAGAAAATCACAGCGCTTAGTGGTTACATCGACCATAAGTTGAAAGCCAATCTTAACACCTGGTTGTGCCAACGCCAGCGAAATAGATCAGTTATTGCTGGATCCCACTTACATCTTGTGTTCTCGAGCCTATGGGAGATGAGGCACTAAATTATTCCAGCCTCACACTGAGTGTAGGTTTAGGAATACTTAATACTGGCAATGGATAGATTGAAAATATTTTCCTTAGCGATTCCGGGCTCCCAATATAGTTGTGCTAATTAGTTCAATAAATATTGGTTTACATTTTATTTCGACATATTTGCTTGTTGAGCCAGTTTAATGCGTATTGTGCTTCTTTTTTTGCATGTAAATGGTGCCGGTCGGCAAGTCCATTGCTATATTTGCTTTTCTACAAGGCATTCTTCTGAGAGAGAACTTTATACAGGATGCCGCGAATATGACATATGAATAGGAATTTAATGACTGCCTGCAGGGGCAGACTGGTCTTAGACCCTAACAGGGGAAATTTCCCGGGGGGCCACCCAAGCCCTACTTACTGCCTCTTGCCAAGTATCTAATGATCTGATGCCCTCAGCTGTGAACATCAGGTACTCATGTCCTCCTGAATTAAATTGTATGGCCCCATATCTTAATTAGAGACAACTGGAGGAGGATAGAATTGGTAGCTATTGATGGCCACCACAGATAGACAGTTTCTGGGGCAGCACCCAGTGCTGCACTGTGCTATTCAGTTCTTCTGGGGTGGTGTTTTGTGCTGCACTGTGGTACTTGTTTGCTGAACCCACCTACTTGTGTTGGCCCCATCTACTTGTTTTGGCATTGCCTACTTGTGTTGCCCTGCCTTCTACAACATGGGGACCACTTTTAGGTTCTTTTCAGGGCCACTTTAAGGTCCCAGTCCGCCCTTGACTGCCTGGCATTGAGCTTAAAGGGGTTGTCCGAGTTATTTTTTTGTTCTTTATGTTTCTAACTTGTCAGGTATAACAACTTTCCCATATACTTTGTGTTTCTAAAGCTGCTGGTTTCTCAGAGTTGACTGAGGGTCACATGACCTGTGATGTCAGCTTATCTCCCTGGTCTGTGATGTTTCGTGCACAAGCCTCAGAGTTCAGATAACAGTCTGTACACGAGACGTCACTGGCCACGCCCCCTTTCTTTGCCTGCTCCTGCTATCTGCTCTCTCCCTGGATTCCTTCAGATAAAACATTAACCTCTTCAGCCAGAACACACTGAGGGCTCAAGGCTTTACAACAAATAGTAGCTGCAGCAGTGAGAGGAGACAAATGCTGGACAAGGAGATATAGAAGAATTGTATTGTACAAGAACAGGTAGGGAGAATTTCCTGTGTGTATCAGCAGTGTCATTGTACAGCTGGGACTTGTAGTCCTACACATACAACATGCTGCTGAGTATTCTAGCAGGCAGACATGACACTCAGCACTTGTATTCACTGCCTTTGCAGAGAAGGGGGGAGGGGCTGAGATTGTTGTTACTGCATGTAAACAAAGGCCAGAAGAGAACCAGAGGAAATAGAGATTTTTTTTTTGCCTAAAACTTGCTGAACTTAGTTATATATTGCTGCCCATCAGATTTACAGTGCTATATTTTTTTTTTCATAACTTGGACAACCCCTTTAAGGCTGGACTTACACATTAGATAGCTGTTCGACAGGTCTCTCCTGACCCTCTCATACACATGCCTCCGCTCAGTCCAGTGTTCGTGTGTTCTGAACAGGAGGAAGGGAAAGCTACTGCCAGATACTTCCAATAATGTCTTACCTCACCGAGAACAGATCCAAATCCAACTGTCCCATCCTTATCTCTTCTGACGTCTACCCTCAGAGGAGAGTGGGGAGGCCCCTATACACATTAGATGGTTGGCCAGTCCCGCTGAAATTAGCGAGTTTGGACTACGTTTATCTAATGTGCACAGCCTACTTAACAGTAATGGGCGATCATCTTGGCATGCCTGGTTGAGCCCCTGTTAGTTGTATCTAGCCCCAATAGGATTAGCTGAGCTCTTAAAAGAGTTGTCCCACTAAAAATATTTTGTAGTTTTCAAACCAGCGCCCGGATCTGAATACTTTTGAACCATTCGGGTTTTCTGGTGATTCCGTTACGTTATGTTAAATGATAACGGAATACATAACGGAATTGCCAGAAAAACCGAACCTGAATGCCGAACGCAAACTTCAGAACATGAAGTTCGCTCATCACTACTTGTAACCAGTCAGATGATGGGAATAATGACAGCAGTAGAAGAGTGTGCTGTCTTTGGAAGACAGTGACTTGTTCACTCAGGATTATGTTAGAGACAACAAGGCTGTGTGTGATTTCGGTTAAGGGGTAGTGGCATAAGGCGGGTGAGAAGAGAAAATCATGTAACCAAACAAATAATGTGGATAATAGCAGCAGAAGAAGAGTGTGTTCTCTTTAGTGAGGTAGTGTCCTGTTGGTAAGGTTTATGACTTGAGAAGTGCCAAACAGGAGGTCACTGAATGAGAGTTATATGGTAGATGTAACATACATAGTAACATAGTTTACAAGGACGAAAAGTTCTGCCTGTTATCCTGTAAGTTAAACCAGAGGAAGGCAAAAAACCCCTGTGAGGTAGAAGCCAATTTTCCCCACTTTAGGGGAAAAAATTCCTTCCCTACTCCAATCAGGCAATCAGAATAACTCCCTAGATCAACGACCCCTCTCTAGTAACTATAACCTGTAATATTATTACCCTCCAGAAATACTTCCAGGCCCCTCTTGGACTCTTTTAGTGAACTTACCATCACCACCTCCTCAGGCAGAGAGTTCCATAGTCTCACTGCTCTTACCGTAAAGAATCCTCTTCTATGTTTGTGTACAAACCTTCTTTCCTCCAGACGCAGAGGATGTCCCCTCGTCATAGTCACAGTCCTGGTGATAAATAGATCATGGGAGAGATCTCTGTACTGACCCCTGATATATTTATACATAGTTATTAGATCTCCCCTCAGTCGTCTTTTTTCTAAAGTAAATAACCCTAATTTTGATAATCTTTCTGGGTACTGTAGTCCACCCATTACAGTTATGACTTTAGTTGCCCTCCTCTGACCCCTCTCCAGCTCTGCTATGTCTGCCTTGTTCACAGGAGCCCAGAACTGTACACAGTACTCCATGTGTGGTCTGACTAGTGATTTGTAAAGTGGCAGGACTATGTTCTCATCACGGGCATCTATGGCCCTTTTGATGCAACCCATTATCTTATTGGCCTTGGCAGAAGCTGTCTGACAGCTGTAGTATGGTGCTCCCTACAGAACAGCAGCAAATTAAAGATATGCGGAAGATTTATCAAGACCACCTCATTCTGTGCCGGTCTTGATATCCTCTTCCCTGCATGATCTTAATTTATGACCAGGTGTGTACATCGTCATAAATTAGGCCCATCCTCTGGCAGTTCATGCACCTAAACAAAAATCTACGACATTTCTGAACCGCTGTACATTTTTTGCTTCATTTGCAGCAGAAAACGGATGTAACTGAAGATAAATTTGTCATGGCTGATGGCCACACCCCCTTCCCACCCTTGCCACACCCCCTATCGGAAGAGAAATATGCCACTTGCAACTTTTTTTTTTTCCAAAAGTCACCGCTAAAATGTCACAAACTCAGTTTGTGACTTTTTAAAGCCACTTTTCTGGCTCAAGGGAGATGAGAAATCTCCTCCATAGTGATATCACTGTAAACATAAAAAGTGATGTCATCTGTATACAAATACCGCTATCTTGTTTAGGGATGATGTCATTTTCCAACCTGAGTCACAGCCAGCAGCCATGCTATTAGGCAAGCAAGTGCTGGGAGACATTTTTAAGGTTGCTGACTCGATTTCACAAAAATAATGAATAACATGTCACATAAAAATAATAATACTTACATAATAATCCATGGTGTCTGTGGTCCCCCGTACTAATTTACACACCAGATATTGATCAGGGTTTAATTTGTAGCGTATGAATCTGCTATATTGAGCCCCCACTGTTAAATACAATGAGATCTTTCTGCATTTATGTTTTGGTCCCTTCAGTTTAATTATTAAAAGCTTCATGCGTTATTTCATTTACTTTTATAAAGGACATTGCCGTTAGTCATATGGCACTTTACCAACCGCTGCCAGTACTCCTGATTAAATACAGATATTTATTGTCTGTACGTGATTTATTTAATTGCAATATACATTAATTGTATTACTATACAAGAGTATAGCCTGCAGTTTATTGTATTACAAAGGGTTTGTCTCCCTAGGGCAGCACAGAAGCCTCTTCATGATCCACTGGACTATAATGAGCTGTGCTTTTGGCACCGGGGAGTAAACAATCCTGAGAATTTAAAAGGGTTTTCCCAATTATTTTTTTTTTTACTGATGACCTATCCTCTGGATTGGTCATCAGTATCAGATCAGTGGGAGTCCAACACTCGGGACCCCTGACCATCAACTGTTTGAGAAGGCAACGATGCTCCAGTGAGCACTATTGCCTTTTCCATGCTCACCAAGTATAGCGGCTGTGCTTGGCGGTCACATGGCCTAGGAAAAGCAGAGAGAAAGCCGCGATCCAATCAGATACTGGTGACTAGTGTTAAGTGGATCAAAGTTCACAAAGTGGACTTCAATCCAAATTTCAGGAAAAATTCGATTTGCCACGAAGATGAATTTCCTTGTGCTTCGTGGTAGTGAACCAATTTTCCCTAAAATGGCAGTAAAACAAAAAAAACTCATACTCATCTCGTCCATTTGCACGCAAAGAGTTCTCCAAGGCTAACTTTTTTGAAGATCCCACGTGAAATGTGCGGTGACATATGACGACATCACGCGCCACGTAAGATTTTGCGCTGGACCTGCACGTAAGATGACTGCAGGGGGCTCTTCGCGATTAAACAGATAAGTATTTTTTTCTTTTTTGTCGACAGATTAACCTCTGACAGCCCTCTATGGTCATCTCAGATGCCAAGATCAGTGATGAATGCGGCAACTGAGGGGTTCAATGACGGGGGGGGGGGGAGCGGCGCAATCTCCGTTCCCCAACATTGCACCCGCTACTCACAAAGAAATGCACTTCGAATTTCTTTGTGAAATTACATACTATACATATACATCTGCGATCTGGTTTCCGATTTTGCCATGTCGGCCTCAGAAGCAACGCGGGTGGTGGGGAGCAAGGTAAGTACAATCTGTTTGAGGGACCCGGATATATGGGGGGGGCATTATAGGCCTTGGATAACACCAATAAGGACAAGTCCAATGATTGAAACCTCTAGATTTGTAACCCACTCTATAACCAAATCAGGACCATGACCATCTAAGAAGGTGACTTCATTACCATTCTTGAAGTCTGCATCCAAGTCAATTGCAGCAGTCTTTTACAGTGTTGTTGGTTTTCATGTACTGCCTGACAGATCCTGAGTCAAGGAGGAACATATTTGAGAAGATGTGATAAAAACATCCTCCACCAATGTGAAACTGCTTGGACAAGAGCTCCAAAAATTCTTATATAACATTGATCTTCATAAGAAGTATCGTTTAACCTTTATGGGAAGGAACGTGTTACTACAAAAACATACCTAATGGTTGGATAATTACGGTCAGATGATCCAGTCATGGCCTCCCTCTCTGTTCAGGCTGGTAGTCATCAGAAACACTAGAAAGAAGGGAAACCACTCCAAGCAGGAGGGACATAAGTAAAACCGTGACTTTTGTCCACCCGTGCCAGACTTGGCAATTCTATTTTAACCGTGTGCCAAGAAGCAAGAGCCACCTCGGGTTCTCTAGAAGAGCGATGACATCACGCATTTTCCTTCCTCAGCCAATCAGAGCTCACCATTCGGCAGCCGCAGCTGTCACTCATACCAGCTGAACGTGAAGTCAGAAGTGATAAGAGGCTCTGGAGACTCGTTGAACAAGGAAACTTAACGCTAGTAGTGGGAATTGAATAGTTTTGGTGTTACATTTCACATTTTGTTATTTTCATGATACATTTAAATAAGCAACTCCGCGTAGAGGAAATCGTCCAAATTATGAAAGACTTCAGCCAAACCTGTCAAAGCTTAAGCTGCACACTACACTAATGAGCCGTGGCGTTTGGAATACAAATGGGATATGCCTGGAGGGACAGACAAATCAATGTAGTAATTACTGAGCAAGCCAATCCAGCCTCCCCGCGCTCCTCAGGCTTCTAGTGTTGTTGATTGACTTCTGAAGCAGCAGAAATATTTAGCCCCAAACGCACAGATTTCTTCTCACCTGCAACGATTTGTATGTAAATGATAGAACCTCCCAAAAGGGCTTTTCCACATCTTGGTGCAGCTTCCATGGTCTGGGCACTTGTGTTTTGCCCTGAAGAAATCAAAGCACTCATAAAACTAACATTGCTTTTCTTTCTTAAAGGGGTTGTCCAAGTTAAATAAAAACTTGGGCAGCCCCTGGACATCAAAAGAATCGATCCTCACCTTTTTTTGACACTACCGGAGCTGTGCTCCAATCCTGATGGATCTTCCTGGTGCAGCCAATCACTGGCCTCAGAAGTATACGGGATGTCACTTCTCAGACCAGTAATTGGCTGCAGTGGTGATGTGGTGTTCATAGGACATCACCACTTCAGCCAGGAGAACAAATGGCAATGATCCACAGAGAAGAACAGAAACATCAGGGGAGAAAAGGGCTAAGTATAGTCTTCTGTTATTTTAGTGCATGTACAGTGGTTACCCGAGTTTTAATTTAACTCAGACAACCCCAGGGGTGTAACTACCCTAGCGGCAGACCATGCGACTGCTATGGGGCCCAGGGCAAGAGGGGGCCCAGTCTTAGTTGGGATCATCTCCTCTTCTACTGGAGGTGAAAACTTGGTCAGGACTCTACCCTCTAAAGGAACAACTTTTAGCAAATGAGGCAGTGGAAAAATGGCCCAAGGGTCATTGAAAGAGGTTTAGGCAGAAACCCTTCTGTCCTGTGTGGGGGCCTGGTGTGATCCTTGCTATGGGGCCCTTACTTCTCTATGTATGCCACTGGACAACCCCTTTAAGAGTAAACTCTATTCTCTACCTTATGTACTGTATGTGGTTGGTCGGGAAAAAATGATGCAAGAGCTCAATTCGGCACAAGACAAGGTTATAGGAAGGAGATTACAGTGGACACTGTGCTTCTCCAAAGATATAGAGTACCTGTCACCTGTAAACACTTGTATTCTCCATGAAATATGAATTGTGGAGCATCCATGTTGTGTTATTCCTCTGTTAATCCTCTTAAGGAATAAATTGAGAAATGGGTGTTACCATTCCTTCTTGTCAAAGGGCTGTCTTGTGAAGGTATGACCACATGGCACAGTTGGTCGCGGTTGAGTCGGGTCCTCCTTAATAGCAGGGGACCCTAAAGATCTCGAGCCACAATAAATATGATAAGAAACACATAAGACACATAAGAAAATCACCTTTAGATTAAGGTAAAAATGTTAGTAGAAGTTATGGTAGCTCTTAATGGTAAGGGTTATGATTTTCTTAACAGATGCCCCGGCTCCAGCTAGTGCAGATGTATTCATATTAATAGACGCATTAAAAAACATATTTTTCATGTATGCAGCTGCTAATATGTGACTAATGCATCATAAAAATTATGGGCAGCATCTCTCCCCACATCTGCTGCAATCTTTGTTTTGTCTGTTCGGAGTTATTTACACGAAATATGTGTTCTCTAGATTTTGCACATTTCCTGCTCAGCAGCAAAAAGCTGCCGACACCTCCTGGGCGATCGACGTTTTATTGAATTCTCCTATTGCTTTTTATGTTGTTTATTTGCTTTGTGCCATAAAATGTTCACAAAACTACAAACAAACAAAAAGCCAAAAGTCAGCCATTTTGAATCACCGCCAAATCTGTAGTGTGATATTCGAATCAAAATTTCTACTCTGTGGCAGCCTATTGAAGACTGGCTCCTGAAACGTTGCAGGTGAAGCACTTTGCCTACCTCCGTGGTGATTGAGACGCTACTGCCGTTAATGTACTTTTATGCTGATAGTTTGATAGACTGTTATGATATTACCGTATGTTCGTTTTTGCACGTTAATAATTTAACAAAAGAGACTTTTGATACCTATGTGTCCCTTGCTGGTTTTTGAGATTGAGGTTCCCAGGTTGGCCCTGTCATCCTTCTTATGGACAAAAGGCACGAGTATAGTCCGTTCTTCATTCAAAAAGTGAAGAGAGAGCCTTGATGGTGACACCATAAATTTTTCTCAGAAAAAATTGGAGGGTGCATTGGACCCTATTGTCCTATACTTTTATATCTATTCACCAATCAGCCATAACATTTTTAAAACCATCTGCCTAATATTGTGCAAGCCCGACTTGTGCTAACAAAACAGCTAACCTGTTGAGGCATGGACTCCACAAGATCTTTTAAGGTGTTCTGTGGTATCTGGCAACAAGACTTTAACAGCAGGTCCTGTAATTTGTGAGGTGCAGCCTTCATAAATTGGACTTTTTTTTCCAACATATCCCACAGAAGCTCGATTGGATTAAGATCTGGGGAATTTGGAGACTAATTTAACCTTGACTTCTAACCTTCAGCTTTTTGTCATGTTCTTCAAACCATTCTTGAACAATTTTTAGTGTGGCTGGGGCATTATCCTGGTGAAGGAGGCTAAGGCCCTTAGAAAACACCACTGCCATAAATGAGGTGTGTCACGTGCCGGGGACCCAAGGCAGACCACCGGGACGTCTTGCAAACAGGACACAGACAGGATCAGGACACAGAACAGGTACAGAAGAACAGGCAAGGACAAGGATAACAACATCAACAACAAAACATTACCAGGTGACACCACAACAAGGGCAGATGACAAAACCCCCTGGGTCAGCAGCAAGGGGCTACACCCAGTAAGACAGAGAGGACAGACTGACCTCCTGGGTGAGCAGCAAGGTCCAACTTCGAGCAAGGCAGACGATAGACTGACCTCAAGCCCTACAGCTCACATATAGAAATAGTTGCATAATGAGGACACCTGATAAGCCCACCACACAAACAGGTCAGGGAAGGTTAACCCCATCCGAACCAGGAGTACCAGAACCATAGAACATACAAGCTGCTGAACTGGACGTTGCCCCTGGCAACCAGCATACATGGAGACACCCGCAGCTAGTACACCAGAGCACAAACAACCCAAGACACATCAGAATGCATCCATACACAGACCCTGATCACACACAAGGCCGCAGCCAGCACGCATCGCAGAACCAGCATACATGGGAACGCCCACAGCCAGAACACAAAGTGCATGCAGCCAGCCTGCACGGCACCAGAGACAGGAACCTCCGAGATGCAGAGACAGAAGCCACAAACACAGGCCACAGTTCACACACACCACCGCAGCCAACAC
Organism: Rhinella marina; assembly: GCA_900303285.1. NCBI lineage: Eukaryota > Metazoa > Chordata > Amphibia > Anura > Bufonidae > Rhinella > Rhinella marina. Next base: position 28,433 of record ONZH01015226.1, read on the forward strand.
GCAGTCCTAAGCAACCAGCATAGACAGGTGTCAACCTGCAGCCAGTATGTTAGGGAGCAGGCAGCCAGCCTACATGGCACCAGAGACAGGAACTGCACATAGATACGGAAACAGGGAGTACACACATTCACGGGCAAAGTTCGCACAACACACCGCAGCCTGCACGCAGTCCCAAGCAACCAGCATACGCAGGTATCGGTATGCAGCCAGTATGCAAGAGAGCAAGCAGCCAACCTGCACGGCACAACTGTCATCGTGACAAGGTGTAATTGTGTGTACAAGGTTTAGGTAGGTGGTACATTTCGCATCCACATGAATACCAGGAAGCAAGGTTTCCCAGCATGTGTCTTTTCCCATAGTGACATCTCTTCCCAATGTTAGTGAGGCTTATGCAACTGGCAATGCACATGATGCAAAAGAACATATGATTCATCAAACAAGGACACCTTCTTCCTTTGCTCCAGGGTCCAGTTCTGATGCTCATGTACCCATTGTCAGCAGTGGCCCGGGGTCAGCATCTGATACACAGTAAGCTGCAATGCCCTGTATCTTCTGACACCTTTCTATCATAGCCAGGTCACATGCCGCATGGGTGACAGGTCACTGGTGTAGCCAGTTATTGGTTTCATCGGCCATGTGGCGCCCATGAACAGGATGTTGATTCCTAGAGACCTGGGAAAGGCCAAAGCGACCGTGGAGCAATGCACCCAAAACCTGGTGGCAAGGACCAGGTAAGTTTGAACCCTTCTGTGGGTCCAGCCACTCTGAAGAGGTCTGTTAAAAAAATTTAGTTTTGGATAACCCCTTTAAGTCACTGTGAAGACTAAACCTGGTCTTCTCTGTAAATAGTAGATGGCCCCACCGTACCTGTGTCCACACATGATGATCTTTGCATCAGGCTACGTAGTCTACTGGATGCATATTGCTGGCTCCGAGCACACAACCACTTCTTCTATCATTCTCTGCCGTCAGAAACCTGAAACCCTGTTGCTGCTGAAAGGTCCCGTGCCGCCCTCTGCATCTGAAGGCTGACCGTTGATGACAAATAGTAGCCTAACTGTGACATTGTAAGGTTATGTTCACATCTTGTTTTTAACATGTAGTTTTTGCTCCCAGTGATACACCTAAGCAGGTCCTTAGGTTGTAGAGGTGCTGCGTGCCTGCCAACAGAGTCTGGGAGGTATGCATTGCCATTCATAGAAAAATGTAGGCTGCTGTGTTTCTCAGTATAGGGAGTTCCTGCTGAAAGACATACACTATACATTATGGTTGGAGCTTATGAAGGGTTGTGCACTGCAATTCTAGCTTAAAAAAAAAGCAAAAACTTAAAGGCTATGTACACCTTTGGGGGCAATTCTGTTTATGGTTGCATTTTCCTCATTTTGGGCTAAAAATATTTTTTTCAATTTCTCTTTATTAAAAATATACAGCTGTTCAGTCACAAATGGTTAAATGTCTAGCTGTGTGAATCATACTTTCACTTGGTGCCGGTCATATCATAAACCTTATCTGTAAATTACTAAAAGGTCTTAAACACTTATTTAAAGTAGAACTCTCACAGCATTTTTTTATTCTCTGACCTGTTAGAAAGGTACATGATGTAATCTGTAGTGCAGGTAATCTTCTTACCAGTTACTGTATTTGTGAGTTATCCCCTCCCTTCTGATCCTCAGCTGTGTCATGTGACCAGCACTCAGACTTTCCAAATAACACAGCATCTCATGTGTGGAAGCCATAGCAGCAAGCAGTGACCGGGATTATATATAGGACAGATATGGTGAAAGTAGGGGGGAAAAAACAAAATGAGATGTCCATTGGTGAAATGTTGCCATTGCTACCCTATGGGAACCTGTGCCAGACTCTAGAAATTACTCTTTAGCACTGGTGTCTGCATTTTAAAGGGATTATCCCATGATTAATGAAAAAATAAATATTCTGATATCATATAGTATGTGACAGTCTCTTTCAAACAAAACAGCCGTGTACCTCACATGAATATAGAGATCTCCCCACCCATTGCTCTAATTGCTCTGCTTGATTTTCCTCAAGCTGGCAGCTCAGGGGACATGCACTTTCAGGAGGAGTGTCCTTTCTACTGCAGCTGGTGGCAGACGAAGAATGGAACTGAGCATGTTCTTCCAACTCAGTGAGCAGGGCAGAGAAATTACAAAAAGAGCAAACAGTAGGTGGCGCCATAGAGATAGATTTCAGTGGTTGTACTAAATTTTTAATTACATGTAATTAAAAAGTATTCAGATCCAGGTGCTGGTTTGAAAAACGTAGAAAAATTTTTGTGGGACAACCCCTTTAATCTACCTGGAATCAAACTCTGATTTTATCCCACAGAAAACCATTGAGGTGGGGTTGCTGAGCCATATATGCCTGGTAACAACCAGTGTCACATCAAGATAGAGCTCAACATGCACCGTTCAACTGTCGGAAAAAATATGTTTGTCTTTGATAATTATCCTTTATGAATGTGAGCATTGTACCAATCTTGTACCAATTACGAGCCTCTCCCTGCATTGTAGCTCAGCGCTAATTTTGCTTGTCGCCAATGGAAACAGTCAACGAGCTGCTTGTCACACACAATGTTAATGGCTTAGCTGAGCTACTCTGGCCCTGAACCAGGAACTTTTAAGAGGAGAGACAATCACCATAGAGTAGTGTATTCGAGACAGTGGGGGATGTACCAATACCATGCCAAGTGGGTACTCACCTGCCTCAGTTAGGCACCACTGTAGTTATAGCTTGGTCAGATAGGTAGCCTGTCAGCTGCTGCAGTCTTCCAGACTTCAGACAGTAAGGTACTGCTGAGTAAACTTGACTAGAGGTGCAACTAAAAGTGATGGGTCTGGGACACGTTGCCAGGAAAAATCTACAGAAAGATAAGTATGCGGGTTTCTTTATAGAACAACGCGTTTCAGGACAGATATTTCCGTGAATGATTTGTTCTTGAAACGCGTTGTCCTATAACAAAAACCAAGATACTTATCTTCTGTTTGGAAGTTCTACAGTTTTGTCGTGGCAGCGCATCCCGAACCCATTACTGTTATTTGCATCCCTACTGATGAGAAAGTTGTAAAATGGAGCAAAAATGGACTCCCCCTTTAAACAGTACTGAGTGCGGTTTACATTGTGGGTAAATGCTCTGTTAACAATAATGCAAGTGGAAAAGAAATCATCCGACTGCTCGTGTTTCTTCAGCGTAGTAATATTTCGGTATTAATTTGTGCATTTCTGCCCTTTGGTGATATTGTTTTCTTGAAATGTTTTGCGCACATTTATAAAATATTACGTTTCTTATCTCCAGGCACTTGGCAGCCATGTTGTAGGAAATCTGCCCTTTGCTTTTTATTTTAACCAGAGCGAAACATATTTTGCATAGCGAACAGATCCACAATGTTGTGCTGCAACTGAAATTCTAAAAGAAATGTTCATTTTTGATGTTTTTTTTCTTTCTTTTTACAGTTGATTTTCTACTGTGGCGCCACAGACAACTGGTGCCCGGTCCAGTATTACGAAGACATTAAGAAGGATTTCCCCAAAGGCAATATCTGGCTGTGTGAAAAAGGCTACAGACATGCCTTCGTTTTGGACTCCAGCAAAGAAGTAGCCTCGTTGGTTATAAACTGGTTAAGTGAGCAACTGGACCTCTGAGTTGGCCTCCTCCAAGAAATATCTAGAATCGTGGCTCAGTTTTATGGTCCCAAGATCATAGAATGGTAGGGGTTACCATAGCTGAGATATAGTTTAGGAGAATTCATGGCTCTTTCGTTGCTAGCTTTGATACACTTGACCAACATTTGACTGTCCACAATCAGAAGATATGCAGTCTATAGGTCAAGAGGTTTTGATAAATCTTGTGATCTTCAGTAGTTGAATGCATGGATGGAAATTACTGAAAATTTGGTAGCTCCAATCTCAGTGACATGATCATTTAACTGAAAGGTGATTTATGACTATTCATTAATCAAATATATATACGGCCTTATACAAAGATATAGCAGTGCCTCTAGGGGCAACAGAGTTTCCTAGAGTAATACAGGTGTATAGAGTAGTGACACCCAAGGACAAAACAGTGAAAGTTCTCATTCTGAGGAAACCAGTTGTTAAAGGGCAAGGAGAAGGCTAATTAAGAGTAATTTTCTGGTGGAGATGTGTTGAAAGTTTTGCCAACCCCCAAGTCATTATCACCTATGTATAGAAATGTTTCTAGAAGTCTAAAGGTGACCAACAGCTATTCCTCCCATACAAACGTATACTCAGCTTGGCCAAGTGTGTATGTGTTTTCAATGGAGAGAGATGGTGGTGGCTTATCTCCTGCCAGAGCCAAAGGATTGGACATTGAAATTCAAAGGATTGGACATCTGGCGTTAAAGAGTCAGGAGCTCTTTATGCAATTTAAATAGTTGAACGGACCCGACAAAATGATCTTGTTCAGTTGATAATCTAATGTGTATTGGACTTTCCATTAGTCATCCAGTTGAGGAACAAGAGCCATCTCCACCCGGGACTGATCATCTACAGCAAATTTAGAAATTTTAGGCATGGCACTAACTTATTTTAACTTTTTGTGGTATCTGATAGTACTGCTTATAGTTCAAGGCTTATATACGGGACTATGTTTGTTTGGAATTGTGTACCAACCTGGTCAACTTCTCTACCATTCCAAATATTTGTCTGTGGTAATTACATATATAACCATATGCAGTCATACATCGTATCCAAGATAGAGTTCTGCATAGAGCTCATGGTGCCTGTACTCTCCACTGTTATTCCTATGTATTCTAAGGTTCTCAAAATGTGTTGAGGGACGTGGGAACAATTCTAGGATATGGGACTCATAAACTTTCTTCTCTCATCCAATATATGGTGGGTGCAACATTTTTATTATTGGCCTAAAACTCTGACAAAAAAATCTATAAAAATATCCTTAGCAAAATTGCGGTCAGTTTGTGTTTTTCATAGGAGAACTCAGATCTTCTGGTTGAGTTTCTAGGGATCTTATTTACTTGGGAAACATATGATGTCACCTTGCTTCCTACTGCTAACCAAATATCGACCTGCAGCAGTGTGCAGTAGCATGCAGAGAAACTTGGACCCTGCGTTACATGTGGCATCCATATTTGTAGGAAATTTATGGGAACGAGTTAATATTTGGCCCAGGTTGGTCTTTCATCCATCACATTGTACTCCAAAGCTAGTGGCACACATTGTCTTGAAGAATTCACCCAATGACCTGTTGGGTAAGTGCCTACTTAATTCCTACAGGTAGATTCACACATGACAGATTTCTGCGGCGGAAAATCAGTTCATTCATCTGAATGGGATCTGTTTTGGCAGCAGGTTTATGGATTCCTGAAAGTCCTATTCAGCTGAAAGGGACAATCCCAGTAATTTCTGCAACAAATTTGCCAAATGTGAATTCACCCCAAGAGCACCTGCACCAATTGTGTAATACAGGCACATCTTTAGCAGTAGATGCAGAGATGATCCCGTAGAGCAGGCTTCATTATTCATAGGGTACAACATTTATCTAAGTATTGTGTTTTGGTCAACCTTACTGTCCTGTGCGTGAAAACACCATCAACGACACAAACCAAACTTTATGGACAATTGTCAATTTAGAGGAACCCTGGACTTCCACAGAACTTGGTTCAAGAAACATTATACTACATAATGCAAATTGTTTGTAAAATTACCGTGGTCAGAATCTAACTTGTAATGTGTGCATATATCCACCAAGAAAAGGAGATACCTTGTGGCTAGAGCTGGTGTCAATGAGTACATTCCTTAGACAATCTGCACTATTTAGAATCCCCTGACAAAATTTTGCTGACCGAGTGGTTCTCTCAGCACCTGATAGTCTGAAAATCCTGCTAATGTTGCTTAAAATGGTTATCCAGGTAGATATATTCATGACCTATTTTCAGAATTTCGTTATCAGTTGTTAGAAGAGGCCTGGGTGCTCTGTGAGCCCTGTGGTCTTTTCCTAGGCCAGTGATGTCACCGTTTATCAGTCACGTGGCCTAGTTGCGGCTCAGCCTCATCAAGTCAATAGAGCTGAGCTGCAAGACCAAGCACAGCCGCTATACAATGTACAGACGAGTAGCTCCCTGAAACAGCTGATTGACTGGGGAGCCAGCGCTTAGACTCCCTCCGATGTCATAATGTGGACCTATCCTGAGGACAGGTCATCATTATCTTTTCCAGGATAACCACTTTAACACTTGGCCAAAATATCCTTAAATTGACTTGTAATCCAAGAGTCCAGCAATGGTTTCAAAAAGCGGTAAGCTGACTGCCGTGAGAATTAGGACAACTCTCAGAGACAGATGGCTGCCCTAAAGCCAGCCATAAAAAGGACGGTTTTTGGCAGAACTCTGTTTCTGCCTACTCCACCATAAAAATGTATGAACAGCCAAGTTTGCTGGGTGATGTCAGTGGGAAGAGTGGAATAAACCACTGCAAGACACATCTAAAAAGGCTTAGCTCTAGCAGGAGCAAAGAAAGGAATACAATTGTCGAAATCCATCTTACCTGATCCCCCTTTTTCCCAACATCTGCCATCAGAATGTTGCTGATCTTAGACAACTTTTTTTTTGTATGACCAGCTTTAAAAATACAGAATTGAAAAGTGGAATAAAAGATATTTTCTGATGTTCTGAAGGTCACCTCTAAATCTTATACCATACTCACATACGAAGGAAATATTCATTGAGATTGTTGACCTGGCCATAGTTGGCATCTACAATGCTCATGGGGTGCTGAAGTGTCCAGCTTGTCAAATTTATAATTTTTTTGCCGACTCACGTCTTTCCATGATACGATATGCATATTGAATTCCCACGTAGTCTGGAGCCTCGGTGATATTATAGCATGTCCTTAGGCAAAAAGTCGAAAGTTCCATAAAACAGTCCAAGAAGATCACAATCCTTTTCCAAGTGACCTGGTCTGGTAAATCTTATTTTATTATTATATCGTAGATACTGTACTCCTCTAACTTTTTGTAATCTCAATAGTTACTAGTTTACCTTTGCTTGCATGTCATGATGGTTGGGCTTTAACCTTTTGTGTTGCTTTTTTCAGTCTGTTTTATGCATAGCGTGCAGACAGAGAACTTCTACCAAATAAATAAGTAATTTATTTGGTTTCTGCCAACAGTTCCAGCTGTTGACTCCCACGGCGGGTCACAAGTGTACTCCGAGCATCAGTATGTTCAGGATCAGCTCTCCTGTTTTTAAGTAGAACAAATGTAATAAAAAAAATTCAGACTTGAGCTTGACAGGAGAAGCCAGTTGTGACAGTTTGTTCCTACAGATACTGTATGTCAGAGAACAACTTAGATGGAGCCACCAGCCAGAGAAACGCTTTACTTTCCTATTGTGTGTTGCTTTAGTTCAAAAATGATTTCCCCCCAAATTCCTGAACTTTGCATGTAGATCTAGAAATTGGCAAGCAGACATATTTTGACACCTCAAATCCTTTATACAGTTGGACATAGGTAGCAGTTACCATTTTGTCTGTGATGATGATCAGCTCAGGCCAATGGAAATCTACTCCACTGGTCATTAAAGAAGAACTCCTGACAAAAATTTTATTCCATGTCCTGCTAGAAATGTACATGATATAATCTGTAGTGAATGTCATTTTCTTACCAGTGTCTGAATTTTTGACTTATATCATCCTGAAGTTTCTTATCTGTGTCATGTGACCAGCAATTAGACCCACCAACTCATACATAGACTTATGTGTGGACAGGAAGTCTAATTCTCTATGTATTCCTATGAGACTGAAAGTGAGGCTCCCATAGGAATGAATAGAGTAGTTACTGGCTTTCTGTCCTGGGTCAGTTGGAGGTCAGGGAGTTGGTCACATGACACAGCTACAATAAGAAGAGAGGTTATTACTCACAGAAACAGTCACTGATAAGAAAATGACAATCACTACAGATTATATCATGCACCTTTCTAACAGGTCAGAGAATAAAAATTTTTGTGGGAGTTCTTCTTTAACACTTTTGGTTTGTGCTTCAAAAGTCCAGTGTTGCAATAGAAAAAGTACTTGTGTGGAAATGCAAATGCACAGTATTTTTGGAACACCGTTTCATCAGAACAATTCACTCCATCCTGTGACGTTTCATCCATAGTGATATTCTGCCTTGTGGAGGCCACTGGACAACATGGTTGTGTGATGTCACATAAACATTGCAGCCTGGTCATCACACAAGATGGAGAGATATTGTCAGCTTTTTGTGACAACACTGGTTGTTCACAAGACTGCAGACATGGACTTCACCTATAAAAGTCGTCTTTCCCAAGTACAGTGATCCCTCAAGATACAATGGCCTCAGGATACAATATTTTCAACGTATTTTCTGACCCATCGTAAGTTGAAACTAGACTCAACATACAATGTCACAGACTCTGATCCAACCAATTAAGGTCACTTCTCTGGTAAAATATCTGTATTAGTTGCTATTTAGCAGCTATTCCTGACAGTTATATGTAAGGGCTTGTTGTATCTGTCTTAGTTATCTGCTCATTTTTGTTAAATCTTCATTTTCTCTTATCTTGGATGACATTTTTGGGCTTTGGAACCAATTACTCAGCTTTCAATGGTTTCAAGATACAATGGCCACCCTGGAACCAATTAATATTGTAACTTGAGGGACCACTGTGTTAACAGTATCTCTTGGTACTCTGATACCCCCAAGATTTACAGTAGGCTGAGCAACAAATACACAGTTGCTAGAAAAAAATATATGATGCACGTATCAACGATGGCTGCCAACAAGGTACTGAAAAACTCACAGCACAGGACCCAAGTGATGATGGCCACAAATTAAGTAGATGTACTAGTCCTGCAATGGAATAGATGGGAGATGAGAGCAGACAGTTTGAGAGTGGACACAATACAATACACTAGAACAAGACACTAAGGCCGCATTCAGACGGCCGTAGTATTGCGGATCCGCAATACCACGGTTGCCGCCTGGCTTGTATTCCGCAATTTGCACAGATGAGAAACATCAGGATGATATAACTCAAAAATGCAGCTACTGGTAAGAAAATGACATTCACTACAGATTACATCATGTACATTTCTAGCAGGACATGGAATACAATTTTTTGCAGGAGTTCTTTTCAGTATTCCACAATCTTAGAGATGTTAAGGCTTCTCTTGTCTTCATACTAGCTCACAGCAATAATAGGTTGTATTTTTTACGTTATTTTTCATATTCCATTACTACGTGTTGCTGGTTTCTGACTAGTAAATCTCTGTGCTTTCTGCTGAATACCTTCTTATGATTATCAGATGTTTTAACTTTAAGGCTAATCACAATTTTATGGAGCAAGTTATTACTTCCTCTTAGGAGCTATCCGTGCCAGGCATTGAACTGGGACCTGGAGCAATGTCTCTGAAACAATTACACTGTTCTTTAACCAAGAGAAGACACATTTGAAGTTGCCATTAATTGTTTTTTAATTGAATTAGGTCATGTACATCATAGCCATAAACGCCTTCCAGTCTATTGTCTGCTGGTTTTATGTCTCTTTGACTGTTTGTTGTATTATTCTTTTATAGATTACATACAGCTTGCACTTAGTGCTGTTTTAGTTCTCAGAGAGTCCTACATTTGTTTGTCATACAGATCTCGGTTGTCTCCAGTTGTGTTCCTTCTCCTCTCCAGAGATCGTTCTGCTATGTCACAGTTCATGGTAATTATTGTGCATTTCTGCCATTGTTGCTTGAAGCTACAACTTCTCAACGCGGAGCTTTCTCACCGCTTCCATAGTGAGGAAACATCTGAGAGGACACGCAACCCTCACAGCAGATGTAGATAGCTCAGCAGGGTTTAAGTTTTGGAGCATACAATAGGGAGAATTCCACTGCAAAATTCTAGCTTCAAAAAGATGTAAAATAGAGGTTTGCGACTTTTTGGGCTCAAAAAGTTTTGTATCTTTTTTACATTTTTATATCACTTACTCCAGTTTTGAAAAGTGGTTGAGAAAGTCAGTGCAGCTACGGTAGCTATATGAATTAGTTTCACTCCAGATTATTAAACTGAGGCGCAAACTCACTCCAGTAGGGGGGGTGGCGTAAAACAATTAGAGAAGCATTTCAACACAAAAGTTAACAACAACAACAAAAAAAAATTAACAAACGACATTTCATAACTTTGGTGCAAAGCACGCCAATGTGGACTCAAGCAATCTGGTTTTAAATGTTATCTTCGTGATAAATTCTCCTTACAGTGCATTCTGAAAGTCTTCAGACCCTTTCAGTTTTTTCACATTTTATGTTCTGGCCTTGTGCTAAAATAAAAACAAAAAAGTTTTCCCCATCATTCTGCACTCAACACCTCATAATGACAAAGTGAAAACAGAATGTTAGAAATCTTTGCTCATTTATTGAAATGGGGACCGTCGGTGGACAGCCATTTTCAGGTCTCTCCAGAGATGTTTGGTTGCGTTCAAGTCAGGGCTCTGGGTGGGCCCCTTAAGGACATTCATAGACTTTGTCTCTAAGCCACTCCTGTGTTGTCTTGGGTGTGTGCTTAGACTCATTGTCTTGTTGGAAGCCTTCAGGTCAGTCTGAGGTCCAGAGCAGTCTGGATCAGGTTTTCATTAAAAATATCTCTGTACTTTGTTTTATTCAGCTTTCCCTCAATCCTGACCAGTCTTTCTGTCCCTGAAAAACACCCCCACAGCATGATGCTGCCACCACCATGCCTCAATGTGGGGATGGTATTGTTTAGGTGATGAGCAGTGCCGGGTTTCTGCCAGACATGACGCTTAGAAGTGAGGCCAAAAAGTTCCAGCTTGGTTTCATCAGACCAGAGAATCTTGTTTCTCACAGTTTAAGAGTCCTCTAGGTGCTTTTTTTTTTCTTCAAACTTTCATATGTCTTTAACTGTGGAAAGGCCACTCTACCATTAAGCCCAGATTGGAGGAATGCTGCAGTGATGGTTGACCCAAGTTTCTGCCATCTGCACACAAGGTCTTTGGAGCTCAGCCAGAGTGACCACAGGGTTCTCATTTAATTATGGAGGCCACTGTGCTCTTAGGAACTTTCAGTGCAGCAGAAATTATATTTGTATCCTTCTCCAGATCTGTGCCTCCACACAACCCTGTCTCTGAGGTCTACAGGCAGTTCTTTCCTCCTCATGGTTTGGTTTTCGCTCTGATATGCATTGTCAGCTGTGAGACCTTATACATACAAGGCCGTGTCTTTCCAAATCATGTCTAATCACCTGAAGTTACCACAGGCGAACTCCAATCAAGGCATAGAAACATCTCAAAGATGATCAAGAAAAATGAGAGGCCCACTAAGTTAAATTTGATGTGTCAATACTTATGAAAATGGAGAATATTAGTTTTTCTATTTAAATAAATTTGCAAACATTTCTAAAATTGTTTTGACTTTCTCGTTATGGGTGATTGAGTGCAGATTGATGGGGAACTTCATTTTTTTTTTTTTTAGCATAAGGCCGCAACATAACAAAATGTGAGAAAAGTAAAAGGATCTGAAGACTTTCTGGACTCACTGTATATCTTATTTTGGGTAAACACTAAAGGGGAGACTCATTGTCTCTCTACTCCATTTTTATGGCATAAAAAGGTCACAAACCCCTTGGACGACCGTTTGAGACCATCATTTAGGCGCATCCTCAGCAGCACAGGAGATATCAAGACAGGCGCAGCACATGCCGGTCTTGAAAAATCTCCCCCTAAGGATACCTACACAGGTACTGTAAATGCTGTAAATGTTTATCATGCAGCTGTGCACATGCAAAATCTGAAGTAACGGCCATGTTATTTAGATTTTAATAAGTCTCATCTATGTGCTGGTTAGATTTTCCACAAGGAAATCCACTGCATGTGAATTTCTGCTGCTGATTTTCACTTCAGATTTCACCTCTTTTAATATATTTGGGGTTATAGAAAATCACGCACTCTCTTGGATTACATGCAATTAAGGTTTTATTTGGAACAAGGTCCCAGTGGGAGCTTGTGAGTCATTAATTGATTGACAGCTCTGAAGAGTATAAATGTAGTAACAGGTATATGAATATTGCGTTTTTGTTGAGACGTTTCGGTCATCTAGACCTTTTTCAGTCAAACGCTGCAAGTGAAGGAGAGAATTTATTAGTATTCAACAACATATTGTTAGCTATGAGGTAAATAAGATTGTAAAAAATATATATATCTCATATTGTCAAAAAAAGGTGGGTAAATAACAGCCGAGCAAAAGACTGTCTAATGAAATTGGGAAGGTAATGAATTGATAGCTGAGTAAGGAATAATGATATAGTTAACTGAGGTCTGCAGGAGGCTGGTCACGCCTCTTTTAATATAGACAGGGTGCTGAATCTCCTTAAAGAGACCAGTCCTGTATGGAGACTTTCTGGAATTACTCCGTGGTATGGAGACTTATTGGCAATGCTCCATGGGAAACGAATATGCAAAGAAAGAGAACCCTCTTACCAGTGCCACCTATTGGAAGTGGCTCCCTATCAGTCAAGATCCGACTTTCCAACAAATCTTGGGATAGGACATGAGAATAAGCAGTTTCGGGATGCTTGCCCCTTGTCAGGGGGTCAGGGGAGAAGGATTCTGGCTGGCTGACTGCGATGCCATGGAAGAGGCTTTGGCAGGGTCCTGTATGGAGACTTACTGTCCATGGTATGGAGACTAATTGGCAATGCTCCATGGGAAACTAATATGAACTGATGAAATCCACAGCAAAGATGCAGCAAGAGCCGTGTATTACATAGTAACATAGTTTGTAAGGCCGAAAAAGACAATCTGTCCATCCAGTTCAGCCTGTTTTCCTACAAGTTGATCCAGAGGAAGGCAAAAAAAAACCCCTGTGGGGTACAAGCCAATTTTCCTCACTTTAGGGGGAAAAATTCCTTCCCGACCCCTGTGGTACCCCACTAGTGACAGTGACCCAATCTGAGTATCTACCGTTAATAACCACCCTCTGTTTTCTATCACTGAGCCAGTTACTTACCCACATACAGACATTTTCTCCCAGGCCAAGCATTCTCATTTTATATACTAACCTTTTATGTGGTACCGTGTCAAACGCTTTGGAGAAGTCCAAATATACGACATCCATTGAGGCGCATGCAAATTTGCCACAGATTTTGTACTTACAGTGGGAATAATCTGCTACCTCCACCAGATTTCAATCTATGGAACGATGGGGCATTTCATTTTGTCACAGGGACTATGATGCCATCAGTGCCCATATTATACAGCCCAAAGGACATGATGTAAGGACACAGTTTTATATGTCAAATGTTCCACAGCACCAAATAACTTGTTATATAAATGAATGGTATTAATTATAATGCTCGCAGTATGGTATTAAAGGGGTTTTCAAGGATTAGAAAAACATGGCTGCTTTCTAACTAAAGCAGCACCACCCTTGTCCACAGGTTATTTCTGGTATTGCATTTTGGCTCCATTGGTGTCAATTGGGCAGAGCTACAGTACCCACCGTGGACAGGGGTGGTGCTGTTTTAGGAAGAAAGCAGCCATGTTAATCCTGGACAACCACTTTAAACCATAGCTCAGTGAACACAGTGGTGGGATTAATGTTTTGGGCATATTTCCCTAATTTAAAATTATTGTGCAGGATTAGACAAACATGGCTGGTTTCTTTCAAAAACAGCGCCACACCTGTCCATGTCGGGGCCTTAACTGCAGTACCACAGACAACCTGTGAACAGGTGTGACGCTGCTTTTTTTTTTTTTTTTTGGAAGAAAGCAGTCATGTTTTTCTACTCCAGACACCTAAAAGGGATAAAAGTTAGATGCCTTTATATAGGACTAAGGAAAGTACCACTCATCCCATAAGAAACATGGCCTTGGACAGCTACATCGGCCTGAAAAAAAAAATTCTATTAGAATGCGAAAAGAAAAGATGAACACATTTTCTTGTCCTAGAGAAAAAAAAACTGGCCTGGTCATCAAGCGGTTAAAAGTGAAAACTACCGTAGACCACCATTACAGCCACATATTAGACCACCACCTTTGAGAAAGCATTTTACTGTCTAGAATAGAATGCAAATTAATGCACCTGCTTCAATGTCATGGCTCCTCTTAAAGGGGTTGTCTAGTATGGAAGAGCCACCTTCATATACAGTCCTTTATTAAGGAATGTCTGAATTAAAGGGGTATTCCCATCTCACACAATGGGGGCATATCGCTAGGACATGTCCTCATTGTCTGATAGGTGCGGGTCGCACCTATATCAAGAATAGAGAGGGGAAAGTCGTGGCTGGAGGACTCTGGTCCGGCCATCACCAAGCTCTCTCCCCATAGAAGTGAATGGGAGCGCACCGCGCTTATGCATCCACCGCTCCCATTCATTTCTATAGGGCCGACGGAAATAGCCGAGCAGTGCTAGACTATTTGTAGCGGCCCCATAGAAATAAATGAAGGGCAGCCACGCATGCATTTACGAGATAGGTGCAGGTCCCAGCGGTGGGACCCACACCTATCAGACAATGGGGGCATATCCAAGCGATATGTTTCCATTGTCTGAGATGAGAATACCCCTTTAATGGGGGGGGGGGTTTCTAATACTCAGGATCCTCATCCCTTGGCCAGAGTGGAGAGCAGTTATAAAGAGCGTCTCATGCTCTCGAGGACCTGTCCTGTATTGCACAGACAGATGGACACTGTGTAATGCTTAATTTACCCTGTGGTGGCGCTGCAGGAAGACTGAACTCTTACAATTTCCCCTACGGATTACAGCAAATCATTGGGGATTCAAGCAGAGGGACATTTTGTGATCAGATTAAAGTTTTTTTCCAGGAATAATTAACTATTTCCATATGGCTTCTAGACTGCATCACCTATTGACTTACCTGCTCCCCACCACTCTGGTCCTGCATGGCGCTTCCCGTTCCTCCGTCTTCCGGTCACCAGCTTGTTTACTTCTACGGACAAGGTCACCTACGGCGTTGCAGCCAATGATTGGTTTCAGTGGTGACGTGCCGCTTGGGGAGCAGGTAAGTATGAACCTGTCCCGTACGGCTAACCCATAGATAATGGGAATATTTCACAGGACACATAAGGAAGACATGGAATTCTTTTCTATTCTAACTCCTACCGTGCTAGGACTCCACTTAGCATGTAACACTTTGCAGAGTGCAGGTACTCTACTTCTGATCAGCGGGGACCTCTACTGGACAGCGGCAGGTAAATGAGAGGACGAAGGGAACATAAGAACTGTGTGGAACAGAGTCAGCGTCTTCAGGAAGAACAAGTAAAGCAGTCAGCAGAATTCTCATTCAACTGCCAGCTACTTCTCCCTCCTCTCCATACACATGCACACTCAGTTCAGCTTAGCATGCTTGTATTCTTAAGGAGTTATCCCATGATTAATGTAAATAATTAAAATCAGACTTCATGTAGTACATAACAACCTCTTTATAACAAAGCTAGAACCAGCCCTGTACCTCATATAGGTCCAGAGATCTCCTCATTCATTGCTCCAATTTCTCTGCTAGATTTATTTCAAGCTGGCAGCTTAGGGAGCATGCACTTTCCCGGGGGTATGTCCTTTCTGATATAGCTGGTGGCACTTGAAGGATGGAACTGAGCATGTGCTGCCATCTCAGTGAGCAGAACAGAGAAATTAGAAAAAGAGCAAACAGCAGGTGGCGCTATACAGATACAGTTCAATGAATTACTCATTGGCTATGCTAAATTTTTAATTACATGCAATTACAAAAGTATTCAGATCCAGGTGCTGGTTTTAAAAATGTAGACTATTTTTGGTGGCACTCCTGGCACCCCCGCCGATCAGTACTTTGAAGAAGCCTCGTCACTGCGTTGAGCTTTGCCGCCTCTTTGCAACTTACCAAACACAGTTCTGTCCGTTGGATAGTGACTGTTTTTGGTATTTACTTGAATGGGACTGAGCTGCACTTAGGCCATGTGACCGACAAATTGGACGTCACTGGCCTAGGAAGAAGCCAGAGCGCCCACCATTTAACTGCAGCCTCTTCAAACAGCTGATTGAAGGGGTTGGTGGAAGTTGGACCTCCACCACCAAACTGATGATACGCCACCAATTAGAACATCTCAGAAAACCCATTTAAAGTGAAAAAGCACAATAAATCTGGCCATACACATTAGATTAATATTGGCTGAACTGGCCTATTTTAGGGGGGCTGGTTGGCCATAAAATGTCTATGGAGTACCCCAGCTGTCCCCTGACTGTAGATATCGGGTGGAAGAACAATTTTGCCCGATTGTTTTGTTCACAGGAGAGATAAGCCGCTACGAGAGGTGTTGGGCAGCCGCTTACTCCCCACTGAGAACATATGGATGCTCGGCCAACAAGTATCTAATATGTACGGCCAGCCTAAGACACACAGTAAATAAAACACAAATGCAGAATGTAACCATAAAATATTTAATAAAAGTATCTGTACAAAATATTTAAAATGGGTTATACAAGAGAGTATCTTAGGAATAGTCAATTGACAAAATATATCCCACTATATAGTATATAGAGAAAATATAGAATGATAATTTACATTTCAATATGTACACTTTGAGAATACATACAATGCATTTACATCCTGGTTTCCCCGCTGGTCAACTATCTAAATGTATACATTTCAAAATCCCAGGTCGCTAGTTTATCATGAATATATTAACCAAACACGTATTCACCTATATTATTGACACAGGACGGAGAGGAAGCCTATAGAAATACATTCTTCCATAAGAGTTTTCTCAAGAGCCCTCCACAGCTCAGCATCACAATGATATACCTTGTCGATAAATAAATTAGACATGTCCAATAAATAGGATTGCTGCACGTTTCTGATTTTTTTTTTCACTCCTGTGAGTCATTGGAAAATGAAATAATAATAAAAAAAATTACAAATACTACGTAAGGCACTATAAGTGGAATGACCCTATAAGTGATTCAGAGGCAAGCAGGTGGTAAAGAACTACCAGTCAGTGATCTGATGGTGTATGTACGATAGAGACAACCCCTCCTGGCGCTAGAGGACTCATCAGGACCAAGCTAGATTGACTCCAAGCTTCTTATAGGCAGTGTAGACCTGAGCATGGACAAAAAAGGAAAGAGGAATCGGCTTGAGTGTCGCAGAGGACCCTCCTGACACAAGAGGAGGTGACCCCCATTTGAGCGTTTGTTGTCTACTCTTCTGCTCAGTTTGTCCCCAGAAGGAGACAGTAAAGAAAATCAAGCTGGAATAATTCATGATATATATAGAGCCGCTCATTTATGGCTGTATAAAGGACAATTTAAAGGCTATGTACACTTATCCACTGATTTTGTTATTGTTAAATTGATTCCTAATTGCAAAATGCAGCAAATTTCTAAATAGTCTTTATTAAAAAATGTCCAAAAATGTTGACGTAGAGTCTGTGCAACTCCTGTACATAGCTGGCTGTGCTGCTGTTTCTGACATCTAACAACACACCGCTCCTGGTTACTTTTGGCTCTCTCTTTCTTCCTCCCTTCTCTCACAGTAGGCCCTTCTTACAGATACAGTACCTGCAAGGAAGGGAGAAGGTTGTAGGTGAGGATCTTGGGGGGAAGGCTGGTTTCACACAGGCTGTATCAGTGTGGATCAGGAGGAGAGAACCTAAGAAAAGACCAAGAACTCCTGGAGGCAGCATCAGTATCCGTATAAGGGAGAGGTGACCACACAGGTGCCACATAAGAAGGATGAGGCTGTGCAGAGCATGCTGGAATAATGTCAACTATAGTACTGGTGGAATAGGTAAGTCATACTCATTACCGGTCTGTTTGGATCTTTTTAGTGCGTGGCTTCACTTTAAAAGCATAAAATAAATAAATTTAGATTAGTCAAGATCTCTAGGTAAGGATGCAAGCCATTAGAAGCTGATTGGTTGGGTTCTCACCACTAGGACTGCTACCTCTCCTGAGAATGGGGATGCTTGGTCCCAATACAATATTTCCACATTTGCCATATGTGCACCTCTCTCACCAGTCATTAGTTGCTCATTAGGAAACCCCTTTCGAAGGCCTCTGTCACCAGAAGAGACCACCTTAAATTAGGGTTTTTATAGTATTGCTTCATAGAGAAAACCTAGTGGGTGCATTTCCACCTACTAAATTGCCCATTAGGTGCCCATCATGGGGTCAAATCTAGTAAGGGCTATATGCTAATTGCATGTGGTGGCTGTCACTTGGCCCTGTCCACCAATAAAGAGGACCTTTCACTTTCAGCTGTGAACAGTAATGGGAAATAAGAGATGGTGAGTGCTAATTGCATTCCCACCAATTTGCTCAAGGGAGGAGGGGAGGGTGTTTAGTGGGTGCAAATACACCCGCTAGCTTGGGGGCTTGTAGGGTCCCCTATTTAGAGGCATAGTGACAGATGCCCTTGATATTGAATACAGCTTTACACATCTCTTACAGCCATTTCCTCTCATCTCCTTCGGCTGGAGACACACAAGTCACAGTTCACCTATAGCTTAGGGTCACTTTTGGTAATATACCCTGAAGAAGGCCCTTCTTTATTCAGATCGCTAATGAACAAAGCAGCGTGGAGGAGTAAACAGCAGCAGATTGCTAGATGAACAGCTTTTGTGTGTTCTGATCTAATTAGATGTCACTTAAACCATGAGGGTGTCAGGGGTCAACACCTGTACAGGCCTGGAGGTGGGAAAAGGACGCACTGGCCGAGGAGAAGCTCATGCAGCGCAGTGATATTCCTTTATGTTATTGCGTGTCTACATACTATCTAGGACTCTTAGGTCCCTCATGATCATCATATACAGATGGGTTAGACAGGGGTCGTTGAAATATCGGAACCGTCAAATCTTACACAACCGCTTCATTATATTAAATCAATTCTGAATGTTTTAACATATTTAAAGGGGCTGTCTACAGGAAAGAATAAATAAAGTATACTGCACAGGGCACAGTGTGTTCCCATACTGTGTAATATGTGATGTTTTGTAGTTGGTCCCCAAAGATATGAACCTCAGAAACTAACACATAATGGGCTGCATTCAGAAAGACCTTCATAAGCAGGAAATGTGGGTGTTCCCTCACAGCAACCAATTAGATTTAAGATTTCATTTTCCTGCTTAAACTTTTAAGATAAAAGCCACAAGCTGATTGGTTGCTTCTAGTGATATGTTCAATTAACTTTACACATACAAAAACCAGATACATTCAGTATAAGGAAGAATTATAAGTTATGTTTACCTAATTTGACATCATTTATCTAATTTTTTTCTTGTATACTGCACAGGATTGGAATCTAATAGGTCTCAGATTATGATTGGCTGTCATAAAAAAGTAGGTAAAACTTCTTGATCGTCTTCTTCTGGATCCTCCTGGATTATATATTTTAATTTATTTCACTAAATTTCTTAGTTAACTATAAAACTAGCAATAAACTATGTACATCAATCATTAATTATCACAAAAAATATTGGCAGGTGTTAAGAAATTTTGTAAAATATCTTTAAATAATCCAGGGGGACATGATCTGTACTTGACTTGTAAGGACAGAGATCCTGTAACAAACTGTCTTGGACTATCTGATGCCGGAATAATGAAAGTTTACTGTAGTTCTGATATTGAATAGAAATTCATGGGAATCCCTTTTCTGGATCTTTCCAGGATACAGCCACATGTAGTCAAGATCTAAAGCTAAAGTAAATTTTTGATTCGAAATGTAATTTTTCCTGAAAACGTCCTGTCTGTCGGGTATAGAGCACAGCATATTATATTCTGTGGTGACGCAATTCCTTGGCAAGGTATGGTGACCTGGTTCATCAGAACGATGAGGTCACCTGACTAAGCAGATTTGCTGATTTCAGATCAACATGTTGAAATTTGGCACTAAAACCCTGGGAATTCCTTTCCTTCATTGATATATATATGTAATCTCTAGGTTCCCAAATGTATGCAAGTGCCCTTCTGTCCATATGGATTGGGACCAACCCTTTGCTTTCCATAGCTATAGACCTTTAATATACTGTAAGGTCTATCAGAAAATATAGGGTCACCATGCCACATCTGAGCACGAGCTTGAATGTGTTTTCCATGCTTCTAAGGAGATCCTTTAGCCTTACCACACTATAGATGACACATATTCTTATACTCTACCACCAATTCTGGGACAGAGTGCCATGGAACCGAACATGGTGGCTGGTCCTCAGTGGTGTGGCATAATTTTTTTTTGTAACTGTCTGATTATGAAAGGCACCATGTGGTGGAGGCAGTAGCAGGGGGTATAGATGTAGTCGCCCTTTGAAGAGTCAAAGCTACATTTAGGTTGCCTAAAGTCTACTCTATTCCATTGGCTATCACTCTCTGTAATAGTTATCGAAGAACAAGTCCTAGCCTCTTGCCAAATGTTCTACAGTACTTCCAGAATAGTTTTAAGCAGTGCATCCAGGGACCTGTAGTTGTAGCTGAAGTTTACCAAAACATGAATGACTCCTTATATACTGTATGCCGTATACAACACTGCCATTTGCCTTCATAAATCCAGGACTATGATAACATTATAATTCTGCCTATACATTCCAATTGTTAGTGGAAACCCTGAAAGGTGACAACTACTTTTCTGAGCAAAAAATGTGCTCACAAAAATTGTGGCCAATGAGGGTTTCACAGAGGACATCATGTTTAAAAAATTTTTGAAAGAAGAAGACAGCCAGTCAACAAGTCAACCTGATTTTTGAGTTACACAGATATTACAACTTTTTTTAGACAACCCAGAAAAGTTAAGAGTCAACATGTTTTTTTTTAGGTGGCTTGGCCACCAGGTACCTGGGATTTGTCCTTCCCTTTAATATACAGTATGTCCAAATACATTTAAGAAATTATTGAACGACACACAGGAGAACCAAAACACTTCTAGGTTTACCTTGGCTTGCCTTTTTTGCTTGTGTTTTTGTTTTGAGTTAAAAAGTACAGAAGGCACATACATATATTTTTAGGCAGCAGCAAGTGCTACCTGCAACCACAGTTCTCTACCACCATGTCCTCATACTGTTTGTAGACTACATTATTACCAGAGTCTATATATAAAATACTGATTGGGCTGAGTTTTGAAGGAACGCAGCAGCTTGGTGGAGTGGACTCTGGGTCCATGGAGTTCATTAAAGTCTGAATAATGGCATGGTTAGTAGGTTCCAGATGTGACCTCAATGGGAAATCACATACCCCCTCACAGTGATAAGCTTCATAATCCAAGGGGGCTATGATCCAGTCGTCCCAGCCCAACTCCTTAAAATTGACATGAAGGGGCTTCTTACTACATCTCGTCTTAGATTTCTTGCCTTGCCCTTTACTGTTATGACTTGTCCTATTTGGTAGAGTTTGACGTTTTCTTCTTCTTTTGATGACAGATCTTTGACTGTAATCAGGCGGGTCTATCATTTTTGGGTTCTCCATGGATTTAATCTTGTCCCTGATCTCCTTGAAAAGGTTCTCTCTCCTCTTAGAGTATGAAGAGACCACCAGTAAGGCCTTTTCGGGATCTGATAGACCTAGTCGATGAAACCCAAGTTGGATCAGTGGCAAGTAGGATAAGGTAAGATCAGAGACCATCTTCAGAATGAAGCACAAAGACTCACTGGGACCCTTTCTTTTGTTTCCCATGACCTTCAAGACGTTAAATACCTCCCACTTTGAGAAAGCGTCCAGCAAGTTGGCAGATCGAGAGTCTAGAAGTGTGGCTTCTTCCCAAGTTGTGGCACATGTGTAAAGGTAGAGGTGCACCAGACTTCCAGACTCGGGAAGAATCCCACTAATATTTTCTGGGGCTTTGCGCAGAATCCTTAACTCAGCTCCTATTATTTCATCCAAGGAAGACAAAGTGCTGATATCAAACGTGTACTTCTGTACTAAGGACAGCGGTGAAGCATCATCTGAAACAAACAAAGCATGAGATTAAGACTGAGTAATGAGTAAGAGTGAGTAAGATTTTGAACATTATCAAGCAAAAGGAGGAGAGGGATATAGTAACCCTTTAAAATTATCTTAGATGACAAAATATTTGTAATTTAAAAAAGTTTTCTGAGACTTATACTGATGACCTATTAACCAAACCAATTCATGCCTGAAAATTTGGAACATTCGGTTGTTTCCAATGGATAGACAGAACCAGCTCCTCAGCCAACAGATGGGAGTTCACATCTGTGTCGGGGGCTCAGTTTAGATGTGGTTGTGTTGTTTTTTATCAAAATGACATAGAAACCAATAGACCACATTGTAAGTCAATGCTGCCTGTCATGTGATGGATCCAGTTCTGCCTTATGATTTCCATGACGCAGATGTGAATACAGCCTTAGGCCTCATGCACATGATATTCGCCTGTTTTGCGTTTTGTAAATTACGGATCCATAAAACATGGATACTGGCCGTTTGCATTCAAAATTTTGCGGAATGTAACGTCAGGCCCATAATAGAACAGTCCTATCCTTATGTCCGTAATGTAGACAAGAACAGGACATGTTATATATTTTTGTGGATGCAACAGAATGGACAAATGGATGCGGACAACACACGGTGTGCTATTCCATTGAAGTGAACGGGTCCACATTGCCACTGCAAAAATGTGAATAGGATGCGGACAAAAAATATGTTCATGTGCATGAACCCTACCTTCACACTGCAAAATCTGCAGCAGAAAAATCAGTAGCTGAAAACAGGTCATTTTTTGGTTGTGTTTTTGTAATTTGGTAGAGTTTTTTTTTTCCAAGTGTTTTAGAAGAGTAGAGTTTTTTGCTTTTCCACTGACTTCTAAAGAAATCCACAATCTCATCCACTGGAAAGAAGTAACTTGTCACTTCTCAAGCGATTTTCAGGTCAGTTGCTGAAATAGACCCTACAAGTTGTGCACATGGTCATGTTTTTTACATTGATGTCAATGGGAAGCTGCTAATGGGATTGTGAATGTGGATTACTCAGCGGAAAATGCCTATTTTTCATCACAGAATCAGTGCCAAAATTTGCCCGAGTGAACATAGCCTCAAAATATATAAAACCATTTATTTATCCATCAAATACAGTGCTCAAATGACACCAACATACAGTGACCAAATAACTACATAAAGTAATCTAATAACAGAGCTATGTGTTATTTGCAATGCTTAAAGGGGTTCTGTAGTTCTTTAAAACTGATGATCTATCCCCTGGATAGATCATCAGCATCTGATCGGCGGCGGTCCGACACCCAGGACCCCCGCCGATCAGCTGTTTGAGAAGGCAGCGGCGCTGCAGGAGCGCCGCGGCCTTCTCCGTGTTTACCGCAGGCCCAGTGATGTCACGACTAGTTTCACTGGCCTGGGCGGGGCTAAGCGCCGCGGCCTTCTCAAACAGCTGATCGGCAGGGGTCCCGGGTGTCGGACCGCCGCCGATCAGATGCTGATGATCTATCCCGTGGGTAGATCATCAGTTTTACAGAACTGCAGAACCCCTTTAAAGAGTCGCTGTACTTTCACACAACTTAATTTCATTTAATAGAGAATGGTGTAACTAGCAAATTTCTGCCTGCATCCACCTGAAAAAAACTGTGAAGTAATGGCCACTACGGGTCTAATGTTCCTCTAATTTGCTGTCCACTGACTGTTGTCAGGCAAGATCCGTCTGGAAACAGAGACTAAGAAGACGGCTGAGAGGAAGAGGAAGGGATGTCACAGCAGTACAGTGCTGGCAGATTTCACAGAAGCGATATGCCCCCTGCTTTTGAGTGAAATGCATCCAGCTGTGCAACTGAAACAGGGAATAATATGGCTAAAAAAAAAACGTTTCCTCACAGTTATAATTGTACAAAGAAGCACAGCCATTAGGCATTTTTTTTGAAAACTCAGGTAGGCTTTAAACATTACTTCTACTCAGGATTTGTGGTGGATGCATGCCTTGAGTAGCAGGCTGTTGTGGTACCACCAGAAGGAGCAGCTGACCAGCCCTGTTACATCAAACAGGTTGCAAACCCCTAAGGCCTGTCCTGGGAGAAACCATGTACAGTATGCACACTAACATCTACCCTGAGGGACAGGACCAGAACTTCTATGTTCTTGGTATGGGTTCCACCTACTTGATCTTCTTTCATATGAATCATCATGTCTGAGGGACTTATTTAATACAGTATAATTATGATATTAGGTATTGTAAGTACGATAATCCATATTTGAAAGACTCTCACTCCAGGCTTTTCACATAATATAGCAAACATTAAATTTTGAAGTCACTTACCACATCCCATGAGAACCTATTCTGAAGAGATTTATCCTGGTGACAGATATTTTTTTATTTTTACTAATGATATAAGATGACATGCAATCGGCGCTGTACATAAAATGAACCTGTGCTACTGATGCCAAATGATGGGAATAAATGACTCTACACATGGTGCCGGACGCTGGCCCCAAGGACATACTGTACACAGAGTGCACCTGTGTTGACTATAGAACAATGAAGAGTAATCACTGTTTGTACGATGAAGCTGAAGTAATAACACAACATGGCTGGTGGCACAAGTCAAGGGTCAGATATGGACCTACAAATATATTTTGTGGAGCTTAGTGTACTCCATCTACAGACTATGTTGGGTATCATAGTTGTGTTTTCTTTCTATGCCTGCAAATACACACAAGGGAACATGACTTAAAGGGGTTGTCCCACAAAAAATATTCTACAGTTTTCAAACTAGTCCCTGGATCTGAATACTTTTGTAATTGCATGTAATTAAAAATTTAGTATAACTACTGAGTTATTCAATAAAATGTATCTGTATAGGACCACTTAATTTCTTATTTCTTTGACCTATACACTGAGCAGGCCACACATGCTCAGTTTCAACTTTTAACTGCCTCCTGAGCTGTGATAGAGAGATCATGGACACGCCCCCTTAGCTGCAGCAGAAAAGACACTCCCCTTGAGCTGCCAACCTGATATAAATCTAGCAGAGCAATGAATGTGGAGATCTCTGGATCCAGGTGAGGTACAGGGCTGGTTCTAGCTTTGTTAAAAAGAGGTTGTCATGTACTATATGATGTCTGATTTTCATTTTTTACATTATTCATGGGATAACCCCTTTAAGCAAAAAAATTGTTGACAGTGATGAAAAATAGTCTCCACATGAAGGTTCTGGAAAGGCGTAACTTGCAGCTCTTGGCACCTATGCAAAACCAATAGGAGCACCTGCCACCAACCATGTGCCATACACAATACTGAGGTCTTTTTGTGTGACTGGTGAGCCTTTAGGCCCCTTCACGCACTGGGGCCCGGGTGAGACTGCCACCTCTGTACCCACCATAGCTATGCTCCTGTTTCACATGGCAACCTACGGCCGCTTTCACATTCAGTGTCTGATCTGATTTCCATCAGTGACTGTGAGCCAAAGCCAGGAGTGGAGGCTACACAGACATAAGGCATAATGGAAAGATTTGCGCCTGTTCTATGTTAGGGTTGGGCTCACAATCACTGATAAAAAACTGACCAAACACTGATTGTGTGAGACTGACCTAAGCAAAGGGAAATGATTATAGCTCTTTATACTCAAATGTGTTTTCTCACTTCAGCAAATTGCATTTTTTAAGTAGAACCACCCTGCAATCTATCAGAGGAGGCAGTGCTTGCAAACTATACGATAAAGCACTAGCTTATGTGCGCCCCCATGGTCCCAGCCAGCAGAGAGACTGACCCTTTTTCCTATAGTGTGCAAACACGACCACCACGGGTGGTCGTAACCATAGAAATGAGCAGTGTATAGAGGCTTGTAATAACTTTCTCTACATGATAAATGTCATTTGCTGAAGTGAGACAACCCCTTTAAGTTATCAAGCACCCACCTCAACCTATCACACTGCTCTGTATCTGCCTCCAGCTTGGCAAGGTGGTATCTTTTATGTTGCCTGGACATGCTGTTCTTAAAGAGGAACTTATCACCATGAAAATGCAGTACGACGTGCAGCAGGGTTGCCCATTGGAATTTTTCTTTTTTCTGGACAACTTATCCAAAAATCCTGGACAGCCAACATTTGCTTTACAGAAAATGATAAAGACCATAAGTAATGCCTGTCTACAGCTCAGTATACTGATACGAACTCATTACCAGCATTTACTGGTTACCACCAAAATGACCTACTCAAGAACCACCAGCCTCAAAAAAAAACATTTTCACAGAAACATGCAAAAAGTTGTCAATTGTACGGCCTATCCAGGAGTTTCTGGACAGTTGTCAACCCTGATCTACAGGCAGAATGTTATAGAGCAGGATGAGCTGAGCAGACTGATATATCATATTTTTCGCCCTATAAGACACACCTGCTCATAAGGCGCAGCTAGGTTTTACAGAAGGAAAATAAGGCAAAAATATATTTTTCATCAGACCTCAAATCAGACCCCAAGTGTTAATGAATCCGCAGCTCAGACCCCGAATGTTATTTAGACCCCCAACTCAGACCCTCAGTTCCAACAGTGTTTTTTTTTTACGGCATTCACTGTGCGCTACAAATGACAGGACAATCTTATTTTGCAGGTCAGTGTGATTACAGCTATACAAGTTTATGCAGTTTTTTTAAATTATGTTTTACTACTGCTAAAAAAAAATAAAAGCCATGGAAAAAGTTTTTTTTTTGCACTACCATATTCTGACACCCTTAACTTATTTCTGTCTACAGAGCTCTGTGGGGGCTTGTTTTCTGCAGGGCAAGCTGTGGTTTTTATTGGTATTTTGGGGTACATTGATCATTTTCTAATCAATTTTTTTCATAGGACAAGCATAGTAACATCCAGTTCGTCCTGTTATCCTACAGGTTGATCCACAGGAAGGCAAAAAACCCCTGTGAGGTAGAAGCCAATTTTCCTCACTTTAGGGGAAAAAAAATTCCTTCCTGACTTTAGTCAGGCGATCAGAATAACTCCACGACCCCTCTCTAGTAACTATAGCCCGCACTTGGTGACCAAAAATCTGCAAACTGGTCATATTTTTATTAATGTTACGCCATTCACCGTGCATGAAAAATATATTTATAACTTAATAGTTCAGACATTTTTGTAGGCGGCGATACCAATTATAATTTATTTTAATTATTTTGTAATTTTATGTTAAATTGGGAAAGAGGTTGATTTGAATTTTTTTTTTAATCTTATATATATATATATATATATATATTATTTTTTTTTTTTTGCCTTTGACTCCAGCCCCTTATTGAGACACAACAGGGGGAATTTATTAACCTCTGTCATTACAGTGGTGTTTTGAGGGTTTTACACCACAAAATTGGGTGGGAATCAGCTGGAGTTGCGTCACCTCTCATAGCCTGGCAATAAGCTGGTTTTCATCAGTCCTTCTGGGGCACACAAGGCCAGAGATGTGCCTTATTTATGAAGAGGCTAGCGTCTCGTATTAAATTAGGTATATCTCGCTGCAGGACTGAACTAGATCCAGAATGGCACTTGACAAATCCCCCCTATTGTAACCATGGTCTTGTCCTGATATATCGTCATGACACTGTGGACGCCTCCGATAGAAACTAAATTATCTTAGCTAACAATTTTAGTTATGGCCCTGAAAGTGCTCTGCCTAAAGAAAAAAACACCTATTCACTGATGCACCATTCTAGCGCTGGGTGGCCTATCCCCACGTCTTATAGTCTCTGTGGACTGGAAGTGTGATGTCCCATTTGTCATCACTTGCACTGCTGCAGTCTTTCACTGTCATCAGCAGTCACATGCCATTTGGGCAAAGGTGACAGGGATGTGACCCTCGTGCTGGAACAAAGCACCTGTGAATAGGTAAATTCCTTTTTTTCTTTAGATTGAGAGCTTTTGGGATCAAAAATAAAATTGCTGTGGGAGTCGGACTGTTCATTTAATGGCTTCTAGGTTACTGGTACCTAGATTATTTAAGGGAAGGTGAGTTGCACCTGCCCAGTCATTTTATTTTGCTAAAAGTTTCTAGTTAACTTAGTTTTTTTTAATTAAATATTTGAGATATTTAGCTTTTTAGACCACCTTAACCTTTTTCTCTGAGTCTCCTTTGTTACAGCTATCCAATCAATGAAAAAAACAGGAGACACAATATGGCAACCTGTTGACTCCCCTATAGCTTAGATACAACAATCCTGGCCTGGAGACATACAGAAAAAAAATAAGAATAAAATTCTAAATCAATAACAGTATCTATAATCCATCCCAATGCCAATAAGCTGAAATAAAGCCTTTATTTGTTCTGTTCTATTCCATCCAACATCCTTCGGCAGTCACTGTACTTTTTTCCCACGCAATCCCAAGATGAATACAATTTTATGCAAAAAAAGGCAAAGCTTTGGTGGCGTCCTTTGTGCCTCTTCTTCGGCCCTTCATTCTGGGATCTGAATTTATATGGTTGCATCATGTTTCTACTGTGATTAATGTACTAATTCTGCTCTTCCAAATTCCCAGGAACCGGCTACAACATATGTACACCAAGAAACAACTCCAGACACAAAAGTCACATACGCATCCAAGTAAATCCAAGTGGCATTGATATATGTCCAAGTCCTGTCCACAAGGCAGCCTGTGCAATGGGCACTTTTGAAACCCATGCCTAAATGGTTGGCTTCCCCATGACCTGCCCATCAATTATAGAATAACGGAGTTGCTCTTAGGATAGGTCATCAATATCAGATCTCCGTGGGTCGTATTCTCAGTACCCTCACCCATCTGCTTTTATTTTATTATCTATGGCATCAGAACCAGACACAAGAACTATACAACTCCATACAGCAGTGATCCCCAACCCATAGGCCCTGATGTGTAGCTTGCGCGCTGCATCCTCCTAAGATTGCTTAGCTGATCCAAGCAACTGCTGCTGTTCTATGCCGATGAGCCAATGGCTCCCTGCCCTGCCATTTACTCTCATAGGCCTCTAGGCCTGAGGCCTATGAGTCAGTAGACCAGCACAGGCAGTAGTCGAACGCTTGCGCTGGGTCTCATGTGGCATGATGATATAATTGCGCTATAAGTACTGGGGCCACTACAGGAGGCATTATACCTACTGGGAACACTATAGGGGGCAATAAACCTACTGGTGGCACTACAGGGGGTACTAAACCTACTGGGGAACTTCTGAGGGGCATTATACCTATGGAGGCACTACAGGGAGTATTAAACCTACTGGGGCACTTCAGAGGGGCATTATATTTATTGGGACAATTCTGAGGGACATTAAACCTACTGAGGGGACTTCAGAGGGGCATTAAGCCCACTGGGGGCACTACAAAGGGCATTATACCTACTGGAGGGCACTACACTGGCTTTATAAACTACTGGGGCACTTCACAGGGGCATTACACCTACTGGGATACTACAGGGGGCATCAAATCTGGGAACACTGTGCATTATACCTACTGGGGGCACTTCTGAGGAGCATTAACCTATTGAGAGCACTTTTGAGGAGCATTATACCTATTAGGGGCACAACAGGGGTCATTAAACTTAATGGGGGCACTATAGGGGGGATTGTAACTACTGGAGGCACTAGAGGGGGCATTATAAATACTGGGACACTACAGGGGGAATCTGGATTTTCAGCCATGAAAATATTGAAGTCTAAATATAGAACTTGCTTGACAGATGCCCACCTGGGTGACTGCATGTAATATGGCTGTCACTAACTATAGTCCAGGTTTTGAAAGTCCATCAGAAAACATGGAGTTTCAGGTCTCACACTGAACTCGTTCATTGCGGTTTCCTGTTGGTTATATTGCTTCTCTTCGTGTTAAGTGTGGCTCACGACCATCTCTCAGCGCTGAATGTGGCTCTAAAGGTAAGAAAGGTTGAGGAGCACTGTCGTCCACCATGTGGTCGCTGTGTCACTGCAACCATGCTCTAATCCACTTAGCCATGGGTTTCAAATGAGTCAGGAGCTAACGTACCACAAAGGCAGATCATGCGGGTGTCATGGAGCTCTTGGAGAGAAAAGGCGCATTCTTGGTTGGTCAAATCCCATTTTCCATTAGGCACTGTGCAGGACTCCTCTCTCAAGCAGAACTGCAGTATGCGCCTCACATCAGACTGAAGGGAACAGTTTGATCTTTGCTATTAGACCCCTATCATTTGTCGTTGGCACTGGGCAGCCTTAGGTACGTTAGGTCACAGTGCCGCACTATGCCTGCCGAAGACCCGGTAGCAGTGAGTGTCAACGAGGTCCAGAGGAGAAGGAGGTTTATTTTTTTGTTTGATGGAGTTGATCTGACGTCTGTGGAGGAATAGGGGTCTGATCTGAGGTCTGATGTGAGGTCTGAAGAGGAATGGGGATCTGATACAGAGGTCTGGTCTGAGGTCTGATGGAGTTTGGGGGTCTGATGTGAGGTCTGAGGAGGAATGGAAACATGTGAATGGATTTATCACATATTGTTGAGCAGGTGATGGCATTAGAGGATGGAGGGTGATGCATACTTCTTGCATTTAAACCATTTAATGTCAGTCTCCACCCTCGCTTAACCGCATATGTTTAGGACTCACATGTCCACAACCTATGCCCCTATGGCTCATGCACTACAATGTGCATCAATGAATTATGACAGTCAAAGACCTTGCTATGCCCAGCATCAGGGAGAGCCAGGCAACTTAAAGTGGCCCTGGAAAAAAAGCTAAAAGTGGCCCTCCAAACTGACAGAAGATGGGAGCAATGCAAGTAGGTGGGCTCAGCCATACCATATACAATGCAGGAGCAGTTGTGTTAATGGTGGAGCAGGAAGCCATGGCCTCCTGTGTCCACTGCAGTATTCAACTGTATAACCATCCTGATAATGGTAATACAGCTGAGTTCAGGAGGGCACTGTGGTACCCTGCTAGGTGCAAAAGTACCTGATGCTCCCATTGTTAATGTTGAGAGCCTCAGATTGTTACATCTGGTGGCCTGAGGAGGACTCAAGTCACCCCATGGGCGTTGGCCCACTAGGAAATTTCTCTGTAGGGTCTATGGCCATTCTGCCCCTGCCCAGCATAATGCTTCATGTCCTGCATGTTCACAGAGGAGAAGCTGTGTGACTCTGTTTTCCATGGTGCTGCCAGTAATCCGTTCATTAGTCATCCATGGATACTGGAAATCCAGAATGCTGTAAGAAAACCATTTCCTGCTATTATGTGGTGGAGCCATAAAATAGCGGCCATTGTATATTGAAAATGTGTCTCATCAGCCGCCAAAGGCAATAGAAATGAGCAAATGCAATAACTGTAGTACGTAGACCAGGTTCAGACTCACAAGGTAGCAGGTATTGCAGGCGCTAATGGGGTCCACCTAACAGGTCAAGGACCGTTACAGGATACTGGGAAGAATGAGGTGTGGGGGACACGTAGGGCTTATATTTTTTGACCTGATCGCCAGCATCTAGTTGCTGCTGCTGTTACTAATGATCATGTTGGAGTTGGGCCCCATTGTGAGATCTGTTATGGGGCCCTATGGATACTCGGGACAAACATGGGCAACATGGCTGATATACAGCACACTACCAGCAGATAACAGCTGGAAGGTACTGTACTTTTCAGACTATAAGACGTATCTTCCCCCCTTCCCCCGACCCAAAACAGGTGGAAAATGACAGTGTGTCTTATGGTGCCGGAGGCTCTGTGAGTGTAGCGTAGCACTGGCTGTACTCACTGCTGGCTGCTTGGTCTTCTTCCAGGCGCCACACTGCACCTGTCCTGACTGCGTCCAGCACATAGGCACGTACTATGACCTGAGGCTGTGTGACATTAGGTCACAGTGCCGCACTATGCCTGCCGAAGACCCGGTAGCAGTGAGTGTCAACGAGGTCCAGAGCAGAAGAGGTTTTTTTTTTTGTTTGATGGAGTTGATCTGACGTCTGTGGAGGAATAGGGGTCTGATCTGAGGTCTGATGTGAGGTCTGAAGAGGAATGGGGATCTGATACAGAGGTCTGGTCTGAGGTCTGATGGAGTTTGGGGGACTGATGTGAGGTCTGAGGAGGAATGGGGGTCTGATACAGAGCTCTGATGGGGGTCTGATCTGAGGAGGAATGGAGGTCTGATACAAGGTCTGATGGAGCTTGGGGGTCTGATCTGAGGTCTGATGGTGTTTGAGGGTCTGATAGGGGTCTGATCTAAGCTGTGATGAAAAATATTTTTTATATTCCTCCTCTATATCCTAGGTGCATATCTGCTAATTCCAGATCAGCCCTATGGAACAGCAGAATGTGTGGTTTGTTAAAAGGACACTGTGCAGAAAGCTAGTCTACTGTGTTATGCTTAATGGAGGTCCGGAGAGGGTGGAGCATGACACAGGTAATCTGTATTGGATGTTCTTTGTATCACTGTGTCATGCCCTGCCCCCTTGGAAGCTGCAATAGGCATAAGGCGATATATATATTTGACCCTTTGATTCCTTTAATATTAAATGCAATGAGTTAAGTTGTCCTTAATATTTGTCTACTGCTAACACTGGGAGGCTCCTTAGGCCTCATTCATATTTCCGTTTTTCACAGATGCGTGCTATCCACATTTTCTGTTGACTGCTCACGTACCCATTGATTTTAATGTGTTTGTTCACACATCAGTAGTCACGGACACATGCACTACTTTGGTCTATGATGCGGGCCAAACATTCCCATTGAAGTCTATGGGTCTGAGAAAAACCACTTAAATAACATTGATGGCATCCGTGTTTGGTCCATTTTTCACTGATCACTGGTAGGAGATGCTCTGGAAATTAAGGGTCCGTGGAATATAAATCACACATGGAGGGCAAAAAATGGACACACGGATCAAACACGGACCCTTCATGGATATCTTCACTGATGAAACGCGGGCGGATTTTTCCATGGACGTCAAACGGACATAGAAATGAGAACGAGGAGGCCTTAGTGTTATCCATAAGTTACTATAAAATTGTGAGATTTGTTCCCTATGAAAAAAAACAGTCACAAGCGACCTTGTCACTTCAGAAAATCTGACAAAGTGCGAAATATGAAAAATATTACATTTGTGATATTTAGTAATGCCAGAATTTTACTGGAACTTATGGGTGAGGTTGTGGAGCCCTAACCTGAAAGAAAACTCTTAAGAAAACCATAGTTTCTCCTGCGTCTAATGCATTACTGTTTTTCTGCAGGCTTTATGGCCACTGGGCCTCACCTGGACAGTTGCCTAGCAACAAGACCCACCTCCAACAGATGACATCACTAGATGCTCCTGTGGAGACCGAGCAGCTTCATATTAATATGCATCACTAATGTGGTGGTCAAAATGCTCCTGCCGTGGTAATGTGTGCCACCATAGTTCTTTATAAGAGAGATCATTTCCCTGCTCTGTCCCTTCTGATAGGCTTCAGGCCCAGTGCTTGTAGCCTATCAGAGGCCGGCGCAGGCAGCGCGATGATATCATCATCATAGTGTCGCCTGAGCCGGGCAGCATACAGCGCTTCGCTGACAGCTGCATGGAGGTATTTTAGTTTTGTTCTTTCATTTGGCACTATGCTGTTGGGGGGCATTATGGTGAGCTTTGTGGGATTAAGGGGAACATGATTACTAGTATGGCCACTATGGGGGCGTTACTTTTGGGGAACAATTGTGGGCGCTGTTAAAACTAAGGTCACTCTGGCAAAGAGTTATTTCTATTGTTTGGGCCACTATTTGCTGGGTGCAGTTATTTTTTAGGGCACTGTGTGCCAATAATTATTGAAGGGGGAACTATCTGTGTTGTACTAGTATTTTCAGGTGGACGGTTTCTACAGTATAGTATTGGGGAGCACAGTGGGCACAGTAATAGAGGTGGCAGGATGAGATGTTGAGAAGATGTGAGAATGATGGAAAAGTAGGAAAATAAGATGTCTGTTTGTCAAACTCTGCAGAGATGAGACATAGCTGAAAGAAATCATCATGGCGGTCTGGTTCGAATGGAGAAGATAAGGAAAGAAAACATCTACTTCAGAGGAGACATCAGTGGATGTAAGAGGCGTGTGGTGCTGTATGTAATGTTTGGAAGGAAGAAGTTAGGTTGAGAATTTGGCATGGGGGAGGGTTTTTTTTTCAATTTTCGACTCAGTCAGCAGAAAGTCTAGGTGCACCCTAGATAGATAGATATTAGATAGATAGGTATTAGATAGATAGATAGATAGATAGATAGAAGGAAGGAATACACATTAGATAGATTTTAGTCAAACTAGTCAACCATCTAATGTATATGGCAGATATTGGGGGAAATAAGGATCAGTCAGTTGAATTACAACTACCCAAACTTTCTCGGGCAGATAAGTCGCTATCACAAGCTTTCCCCCTTCTCCCCGATAACAGCATTCACATGCACCGTCTGCTGAGCCAAGTGGACATGTGTGCGGGGAGAATGGAGATATAGCTGTCAGGCCAAACACCTCTTCTCTTGTGTATGGCCAGCCACAGACAGATAGATAGATAGATAGATAGATAGATAGATAGATAGATAGATAGATAGATAGATATTTGATTGATTTAGCTATTTCTGATATTCCTTCCTTAGGGTGTAGATTGGGGTGTACAGAATCTGGGTATAAGATCCTGAGATATACGCTCATCCTTACTCCTCTTGAACTAACATCTTAAAGAAGAGGAAAGCTGAGTGTCCTGATGTATATTTCATCTCTTGGTTAGAAATTCCTTCATGGTGGAGAAGATAAGGGAATTCTTTGAAGGGGTCATCTGGATTCATTTTACATTAAGTGATTGTTCAACCATTGCAGAATTAACCCTCGCTATCCCAGATAATTGGATTATTAAAGTGCCTAGCTATGGGCAGCAGGCCTGTGGGGGCAGGAAGGAGTTAAAGGGAGCAGGCGGGGGTCCTGTATAATATCCTTTTATCACCAGCCCACAAATATTTCTCTTCAGCCTGATGAGCCTTTTAATTCACTTAATTTATTGCCTCATTTCTGCCAATAAATCGTGTAATATCAGGATCAGCTTGTAAATGCCTGGAGAAAGTGCAGGAGCTCTGCAGGGAAGTGTCATTACTGAGCGCGGGGCTGGGAACCATCACTGCGCACAGCCCGGGGCAAGGATCTACATACCCTGGACAAGGCAGAGCGGCTTGCTGGAGTCCCCCTGGCACCAGGCGACATAATAATATGGGGGACATACATAAGTCTGTACCTACACACATAGCCATATCTCTAAATACATATTCTTACATACATAACCCAATATGCATATTCCTACACACATCTCTATGTATATATCCCTATATACATTTAGGGGCTCATTTATCAAACTGGTGTAAAGTAGAACTGGCTTTGTTGCACACAGCAACCAATCAGATCCCTCCTTTCATTTTCCAAAGGAGCTGTCAAAAATGAAAGGTGGAATCTGATTGGTTGCTATGGGCAACTAAACCAGTTCTACTTTACACCAGTTTGATAAATCTCCCCCATAATCCCTACATACAGATCTTTACATACAAATACTTACATATATACCCCTATATACCTACACATCTGTATACAGATCCCAACACATATTCTAACAGGCCTATCCCTATATACATATCCTTACATATATACCTCTGTATACCTCTGTACATATCCATATGCAGTATATATCCCAATACGTATTCTTACCTACCTATCCCTACATACATATCCAAATACTTACATATATACCCCTATATACCTACACATCTGTATACAGACCCCAACACCTTCTAACAGACCTATCCCTATATACATATCCTTACATATATTAATATACCTCTGTATACCTCCATACATATCCATATACAGTATATAACCCAATATGTATTCTTACATACCTATCTCTATATATATCCATATCCTTACATTATATATCTCTGTATACCTCCATACATATTCACATACATATCCCAATATACAGATTTTTACACACACATCCCTGTATGCATATCCATACATATATACCGCTGTATACTTCCATAAATATCCATATACATATTCTTAAAAACCTATACTGTATACATATCAATATCCTTACATATATATCTCCTTATACCTATATATATATATATCCCAATCCGTTTTCTTACATACCTATCCCTATATTCATTTCCATGTCCTTACATATATACCTCCATACATATCCATATCCCAATACATATCCCTTCTTACATACATAACCCTAGACACATGGGGGAATGTATCATTGTAGGTGTATTTGAAGTTTGTTTTTAGTCTGGTTTTGCCGCACAGTTTTTATAAATTCAGAGCAAACGAAATGCTGGTGCACCAGTTTCAATGAGAGAACGCCTGAGGGATGCCTGATGTGGAGTTGTGACTTTTTAAGTGACTTATAAGGGATCTACAAAGAAAACAGACAAAAAGTCTGTAAACTTTGTGCAAAATCTCATGTGCGACAGACAGCACTTGTGACATTTTACACCAAAAAACTGGCGTACCAGATTTGATAAATGTCCCCCCCGTATTCCTACAGACATATCCTTATGTACATATCCTCAGATACGTATCCCTATACATATCTCTACATGCATCACCGTATTGTCTTCTAAAACATCAGTCCAATAACAGACATAATCATACATTTTAAGATAAACACTAAAAATGATCAAAATTAATAACAAAGATAGATAGATAGATATGCGATAGATAGATAGATAGATAGATAGATAGATATGATAGATAGATAGATAGATAGATAGATAGATAGATAGATAGATAGATAGATAGATAGATAGATAGATAGATATGAGATATAGATAGATAGATAGATAGATAGATAGATAGATAGATAGATAGATATGAGAGATAGATAGATAGATAGATAGATATGAGAAATAGATAGATAGATAGATAGATAGATATGATAGATAGATAGATAGATAGATAGATATGAGAAATAGATAGATAGATATGAGATAGATAGATAGATAGATAGATAGATAGATAGATAGATAGATAGATAAGATAGATATGAGATAGATAGATAGATAGATAGATGGATAGATATTCATGTTCTAAATATTACATTTTTCATTGAAGATGCCATTTTAGAACCTTTTTTTTAGATTTCTTTCATAAATATTTCATTAGCGGCTGTGAATTTACTTAAAAAGCTAAAAAGTCTATTCTTCTATCCATTATATAATAAAAATCTAAAACTGAAATATATACTAGATATAAACTAATAATTTCAGATATTAAGAGTCTAATCAGTAAATACCTGGAAGGATTTTAACAATTGCATCTAATAATAATAATAATGTATGATAATAAATAACGATAAGATGATAGAACTGATGATGAAATAATACTAAAACATTACTGTAAAATAACGATAATCCACGAATGATAGTAAAGTACCATTATCAGAAATAAGTGAAATCACATAAAAAAATAACGGCAAAAATAGAACAATCATAAAAATCCTAAAGTTTATTTGACTTATTATATATCCGTCATTATGTAGAGAGCGTCTGCTGCACACTGATGTACATGGCGTTCTCATCTCTCTACTTTACTGCTTGTAAAATATTCAAATATTATAACCGAAATAGTCTAAAAAAAACATAAAATTCAGAAGCAAAAGTGTAAATCTGTGCTGTGCCTAAACCGAGATATAATTAAAAAAAAAATATATTACATAGTAATAGGGCAGATTGTATTAATTTTATATTTTCTTATTTTTATCATTTTTTATATTCTGATACGTCATTATTTTATGGCTTGAAGTGTTGATAATTTTTTTTACTCAATTATTTCATTTTAGGATATTATTACATATATCATATATATTGGGTTGGTAGGGTGGGTAGCGGGGGATCTGGCAGGTGAGGGGACATGTGTCACACCCCCAGCAGAAGGTATATGGAGATGTTAAATCATTGACAACAAATAAGATCATGTAAGTGGCAAATGGGTTATTGCTTTATTATAGCCAAGGGCTGGGGTGGAAGTGACATGATGTGCATGCCTGGAGGAAGGAGGAGGTCACTCTGGGGACGGTAGAAGGGCACCATGCCCCTCAGGTTATCTGCCTGCTGGTGGGAATGATGAGAGCCCTCTACTTCTCCATGGTTACTCTACAAGGCTTCACAGGCATCTTTCCAAAATCTCTACTATTGCAATTTAAAACCAACAGGAGGCGCATCAGGTCAGCCCCGTCCCACCACACAGGAAGAAGAAGGGACATATGGACTATGGGGATGGCGATGAGGCAATTGTGGCCCCAGGTGAAATATTCCCACCGCCATACCCTTTACAATCTATTGTTTCTGGTAACACATCCATAGATGAGGAGGATACTAAGGGGCGCAGCACAAGGAATGTAATAAACTGTAATAACAGGTATAAGGACCTGCTGCTCTACATCTAGGGACAAACAGATTAAAAAAGGTCATCTATATACCTGATACAGATGTAGAGCTGGGGCTGGAACATCTTACCATTGATGTTTTATGTCTTAGTGGTTTTACATAGTACAGCAGGTAAAATTACTGACACAAAGAAAGAAATGGTTAAATGACACATTCAGCTCTGCTACATCTGTGTGTACTGAAATACTTATTATTTTAAGGATGGATAGACGGACATAGATAGATTATAGAGAAATAGAACATCAATACAACATAGATAGATAGATAGAAGATAGATAGATAGATAGATAGATAGATAGATAGATAGATAGATATGAGAGAGATAGATAGATAGATAGATAGATAGATAATTTTTATTATGATTATTAATTATCTGTAGATAGTTAGCCAGGCAGACTGATAATAGATAGACAGAAGATACATAGATAGATAATAAATAGATAGATAAAGAAATCAATACTAGATAGAGATAGATAGATTACAGATACTGTAGATAGACATAGATAGATAAGAGATAAATACATACATCAATACAAGATAAATTATTATTCTATAGAGATACATGCAGATAGGTGATAGATAGATAGATAGATAGATAGATAGATAGATAGATAGATAGATAGATAATATTAGATAGATAGATATTAGATAGATAGATAGATAGATAGATAGATAGATAGATAGATAATATTAGATTGATAGATCGATATGAGATAGATAGATAGATAGATAGATAGATAGATAATATGACAGAAACAATTATTTTTCTAATCCATATGCAGGAATGTACAGGTGTGACACCTTATTGCTCCTCTGCCACAGTCAAACCATTTTAGCTATCAGTGCCAACAGCCTGGCAGTTGTGAAGTATTCTATCTATCTTCTATCATCTGTTATCTATCTCCTATGATGCCATAGCTACATTAGAACATCCCGATGATAAAAGCCTATCTGCTCTTCTCTCAGCAGGAGCACTACATGTCTCAGCATGCCCGGTGATACACTAATACTAGGTACAAAAGCTGAAATGTACAGACTCCTTACATTAGTCCCATCAGTAAGATAATGACATGGTCTATGTGTAAGTCCTCCTCACCCCCTGTATCACAGGGACACTCACCTTGCTGCTGGTCCACAAAGCTGGTGACAGTGTTGGCCCCTGCCCTGGTGGCATTGCCTGGTAGTCCTCTGTGCCCAGAGCTGGCCATTCTCTTGTACAGGGCCAGCATGTACTCATGGGGCACCACTGCACCCTTTGCACTGGATTCTTTTCTGGAGGTGAAGTGGTTGAGGCCATCCCTGTGTAAAGTGCCCAGTGCATGGCTAGCTGGCAGTGCCCTCCTTGCAGCTTGTCTGTGGGAAGTATAGGGGAGCACTGCTGCAGCCTGGGGGCTCTGCCCAGCCCAGAGCCAGGCACTCCACAGCCCCAGACACAGAGCAGCAGCCTTCCTTAGATCCATTTTATCAGTGCACTCTGCTAGGGAATGAGAGACTTGGAGGGGGTATGATGACTTTGGGAACTCCCCTGTTGCTTTTCTAAGATTGTGCTAACAACCTGTGAGTAGGAGTCAAGTCATATGGATCAGGGCGCCCTCTGGCGGACAAGAGGGGGAATGCACTTCCATTGCTGCCTGCAGATGGGAGGATGAATGAGATCAGATAGAAGTGGTCCATTTTTTATGTTTAACTCTTTAGTGGCTAGGATCTTAGTGAGCTGTCCGCATATATTGCTTATGAATGAATATTCCTTTAATAAAATTTAATACTAGGGCAAACCTACGCAACCATCCACAACTGAAACATCATAAGCACTATGGACATCACAAAAAATACATGTACTTTTCTGGAATTTAGGGAAGGACTCCTAGTTCTTAAATGGAGGCATCACAAATCTATAAGATCAGTTAGGATCCAATGCAAAAGGGAGCAAAATGGAAAAACGGAACCCATGACGCCAGTGTGAACAGAGCCTAAGAGGTGACATTTCACGTAAGCTCAGTGCATCCTGCTGACAGGTGAGTTAAGCCTGGCCATACGCATTAGATAAAGGACGGTCATCTAATAGGTATGGGGGTCCTCCAATTCTCCGAGGAGATCGGGCTGTTGGATTTCAACTGCCTGATCTTTTTGTTCCTAGGAGGTGTCTGCCAGCGGCTTTCTCCCCTCTCCCTATTCAAGACACATGCATGCTTGGCTGAGCCAGGTGTGCATGTGTATAAAAGGAGTCGGGGAGAGATAGCTGAGATAGCCAACGGCTGTCTAATGCTTTATATCTGATGCTTTATATATTGCTGCTGCTCTTTATTGCAATATACTGAGTATTACACTTATCGTTTCTGTACCTGTATGGAGTTTTAAGGGGTTGTCCACTTTTGGGCACTCTTTGTTAGAAGGGTGTCTGGACTGGAGTTTCTGCTATGGGGTCCTCAACATGAAGACCCATCTGTGTGAACTCACAGTTCTCTAATAGGGTATTTGAAAATTGCTGTTCTAAACCCGGCAACTCTCATAGAGAGTTACTCCCAACCCATTATCCATATGGCATATACTCAGGACATAGAGATGCCTGATAGGTGTAGGTCCCAACCCAACCAAGTCCCATCAGGCAGACAAAGAGGAGAGGTGGCTATGCATGCCTGCTCATCTGTTCTCATGACGCCCATAGAACAAAATAGGACATCTTCATCCTTTCTCCACTTGTGGGACCATCTCACCAGGCAGGATGGGTAGTGGTAGGGCAGGAAGACATAGGTTCAAGTCCCAGAGACAGAACCTACATCTATCTTCCTGAGGAGATGTTATGAATGTATGAGATGGGCATACTCCTTTAAAGATATCACACCTATGTGGACTTGACTGCTAATTTGCAAATATCCACAGGGTATGTCATTGGGACCATCACCTTTCAGGAGAACAAGTGGGATCCCATGACCATCAATGGTAATGCAGATACATGACATAAAAGAACTGATGAGTAGGGCTGGGATCTTGCAGGACTTTCTACTAGTCATCCCACTGACGAACACTGCAGTCAGACAGCCTGAAATGGCTGATAACAGGAAGCAACTTATTGCATTCAATTGCAGATGGAGAAAATTGGGGGCAGGATTATCACAAGGAGAAGTTTTGAAGTAGGTTTTGTAGGAATCTACTTGGTCTCAGTTTAGTTTATGAGTCCATGAAAAGGTGGTGCCGTCCGGTGTGGTTGCTGCGCCTGAGGAGGATTAGTCTGAGAGCAGGGGTGCTGTTGGGCTGCTTGGTCTCGCTGTCCATGGGAGCCGTGTTGTAGCGGCAATGGCCACCACGTGGTGCATGTGTCAAATTAGAGTAGGGACCCACTCATAGGAGGCCACCTTGGTGTAGTGAGTGGGCTTATGCAGTTTGATCAAAACGTATACAAATGGCCTCATATATAGTTTATAAATTGCGCTGAGAAGCAACAGATCAATGAATAGCATGTAGATGTGCAATTCATGTATTTTCTTCTTTTTTGAATTTTTTTGCAGGAATCTGCACCAAACTTAACAAATGCCACATGATGATTGATAAATTTGGTGCAACTTTAAGTCTAACACTAATGCATACCTCCCAACCGTCCCGGATCCAGCGGGACAGTCCCGGATTGCAGTGGCAGTCCCGCTGTCCCGGTACGGGGGAGGTATGTCCCGGTCTCTGGCAGCTGTCTCTGCGTCCGTAGGACGCAGAGACACTTGCCTGTTGCAGGAAGGAGCAGACAGCCGGAATCGGCTGCCTGCTTCTTCCATCCTCCCTCCTGTCCCCCCTGCAGCTCCCCATACCTTTTATCCATGCATCGGGTCTCGGCGGGGGGCGGGGCCGGCCGTCAGCATAGGCTCCGCCCCCTTCAGGCACGAGCAGAAGATCTTCCTGCTGATGCTGGCCCTGCTGCTAGGGAAAAGGTAAGTGTAATACTTTTATTTTTTTAACTTTCTGTGGACTGTGACATCAATGTTATTCCCTGGACTGTGACACCACTGTGTCTATTATGCCTGTACTGTGACATCACTGTGTTTTTTAAATAAACACAGTGATGTCACAGTACAGGCATAATGGACTGTGACATCACTGTCTTTATTATCCCTGGACTGTGACATCAATGTTTATTATCCCTGGACTGTGACATCACTGTCTTTATTATCCCTGGACTGTGACATCACTGTCTTTATTATCCCTGTACGGTGACATCAATGTTTATTATCCCTGTACTGTGACATCACTGTGTTTATTATCCCTGTACGGTGACATCACTGTTTATTATCCCTGGACTGTGACATCACTGTGTTTATTATCTCTGTACTGTGACATCACTGTGTTTATTATCTCTGTACTGTGACATCACTGTGTTTATTATCCCTGTACTGTGACATCACTGTGTTTAGTATCCCTGTACGGTGACATCACTGTTTATTATCCCTGGACTGTGACATCACTGTGTTTATTATCTCTGTACTGTGACATCACTGTGTTTATTATCCCTGGACTGTGACATCACTGTGTTTATTATCCCTGGACTGTGACATCACTGTGTTTATTATCCCTGTACAGTGACATCGCTGTGTTTATTATCCCTGTACTGTGACATCACTGTGTTTATTATCTCTGTACTGTGACATCACTGTGTTTATTATCCCTGTACTGTGACATCACTGTGTTTATTATCCCTGTACAGTGACATCGCTGTGTGTGTTATCCCAGTGCAGGAAGAGGTAAGTGCTCTGTGTTTGTGTGTTTGTTTTCTATTTTTCAGGATCGTGAATGCAGAGGACTACGTCGGATTCGGTGGACTACGTCGGACCAGCTTTTTTTTTTTTTTAAATAAAATGGTCAAACAGGGGTCTGGGGGAGTGTTTATTTCAATAAAATGTTTTATACTTGTGTGTGTATTTTTTTTTTACAATACTACAGTTTTAGTAATTATGGCTATCTACAGACGGCCCTGATTACTAATACTGGGCTTAGTGCTTGCCGG
This sequence comes from Rhinella marina, assembly GCA_900303285.1. Taxonomy (NCBI): domain Eukaryota; kingdom Metazoa; phylum Chordata; class Amphibia; order Anura; family Bufonidae; genus Rhinella; species Rhinella marina. The sequence goes on from ONZH01015226.1 coordinate 71,767, forward strand.
TATGGCAGGCCAGCACTAACCCCAACATCTATTACCCCGGCACCCACCGCCACCAGGGGTGCCGGGAAGAGCCGGGTACCCGCAGGACCGGACCTTCTAAATTGAGGGTCTGGCTCTGGGGCGGCTGCAGGCTGGTACCATTAGGCTGGGAAGGGCCAATAACCGTGTCCCTTCCCACCCTGGTAGTGCCAGGCTGCCGCTGCTGGTTGTATCTGGCTGGTGAAGGAAAAAAGGGGGGGACCCCACGCCATTTTTTTTTTAATTATTTAATTATTTTTGTAAAAAATGGCGTGGGGTCCCCCCTTTTTTTCCTTCACCAGCCAGATACAACCAGCAGCGGCAGCCTGGCACTACCAGGGTGGGAAGGGACACGGTTATTGGCCCTTCCCTGCCTAATGGTACCAGCCTGCAGCCGCCCCAGAGCCAGACCCTCAATTTAGAAGGTCCGGTCCTGCGGGTACCCGGCTCTTCCCGGCACCCCTGGTGGCGGTGGGTGCCGAGGTAATAGATGTTGGGGTTAGTGCTGGCCTGCCATACCGGCAAGCACTAAGCCCAGTATTAGTAATCAGGGCCGTCTGTAGATAGCCGTAATTACTAAAACTGTAGTATTGTAAAAAAAATACACACACACAAGTATAAAACATTTTATTGAAATAAACACTCCCCCAGACCCCTGTTTGACCATTTTATTAAAAAAAAAAAAAAAGCTGGTCCGACGTAGTCCACCGAATCCGACGTAGTCCTCTGCATTCACGACCCTGAAAAATAGAAAACAAACACACAAACACAGAGCACTTACCTCTTCCTGCACTGGGATAATACACACAGCGATGTCACTGTACAGGGATAATAAACACAGTGATGTCACTGTACAGGGATAATAAACAGTGATGTCACAGTACAGAGATAATAAACACAGTGATGTCACAGTACAGGGATAATAAACACAGTGATGTCACAGTACAGAGATAATAAACACAGTGATGTCATCGTACAGGGATAATACACACAGTGATGTCACTGTACAGAGATAATACACACAGTGATGTCACTGTACAGAGATTATAAACACAGCGATGTCACAGTACAGGGATAATAAACACAGTGATGTCACCGTACAGGGATAATAAACACAGTGATGTCACAGTACAGGGATAATAAACAGAGTGATGTCATAGTACAGGGATAATAAACACAGTGATGTCACCGTACAGGGATAATAAACACAGTGATGTCACAGTACAGGGATAATAAACACAGTGATGTCACAGTACAGGGATAATCAACACAGCGATGTCACAGTACAGAGATAATAAACACAGTGATGTCACCGTAAAGGGATAATAAACACAATGATGTCACAGTACAGGGATGATAAACACAGTGATGTCACTGTACAGAGATAATAAACACAGTGATGTCACAGTACAGGGATAATAAACACAGTGATGTCACAGTACAGGGATAATCAACACAGCGATGTCACAGTACAGAGATAATAAACACAGTGATGTCACCGTACAGAGATAATAAACACAATGATGTCACCGTAAAGGGATAATAAACACAGTGATGTCACTGTACAGAGATAATAAACACAGTGATGTCACAGTACAGGGATAATAAACACAGTGATGTCACAGTACAGGGATAATAAACACAGTGATGTCACCGTAAAGGGATAATAAACACAGTGATGTCACAGTACAGGGATAATAAACACAATGATGTCACAGTACACCTGTGCAAACAAGGCCTGGGGGGGCGCAGATAAGGCTATCATCATGATTTAGAAAAATCATTCCCCGATGAAATGTTGCAGTTCTCAAAATTCATTCAAACTAATGAAACTCCACCAGCACTGGAATGCCTTAAAATAATCAGAAATAACAAATTGCCTGTACTGTGACATCACTGTGTGTAGTATCCCTGTACGATGACATCACTGTGTTTATTATCCCTGTACAGTGACATCACTGTGTGTAGTATCCCTGTACGATGACATCACTGTGTTTATTATCCCTGTACGATGACATCACTGTGTTTATTATCCCTGTGTAGTAAAGGGACTGAGTGAGATTAGTTTATAGTGGGCGGGGTTAGGGGCGTGGCCTACTGCAGAAAAAATTTGCCGCGGCGCGCTGCGCGCGCCGCACAATATGTCCCTCTTTCTCTCTTTGCAAAGTTGGGAGGTATGCTAATGCCTTGAGTTGTTTCTCCACTTTCTACCCCACCCCTTTATAGAAGTAAGATGGCAACAACTTTTTGAAAAAGTCTCTGGCTTATATCAGCTTGACAGGCTAAGCCTGAGTTCACTTTTCAGTTATTTGGTCAGTTAGGGCTCGTTCACATCACCGTTAGGGCTTCCGTTCTCCTGCTCCGTTATAGGAGCAGGAGAACGGAAAGGACGGATTCGGGACATAACTGAGCTGAACGGAGCCTAAGGGACCCCATAGACTATAATGGGCTCCGTTAGGTTTCCGCTCAGAAGATGATTTTTGAAGCGGAGACAAAAGTTGTGCACGCAGGACTTTTGTCTCCGCTTCAAAAATCATCTTCTGAGCGGAAACCTAACGGAGCCCATTATAGTCTATGGGGTCCCTTAGGCTCCATTGGGCTCAGTTATGTCCCAAATCCGTCCTTTCCGTTCTCCTGCTCCTATAACGGAGCAGGAGAACGGAAGCCCTAACGGTGATGTGAACGAGCCCTTATTTCCATCAGGTATTGAAAGCCAAAACCAGTAGTGAAGCCTACACAGAGGTAAGGTATAATGGGAAGATCTGCACCTGTTCTGTGTTTTTGACCTGCACCGAGTTTTGGCTCACAATAACTGATAGAAATAACTGATCAAATAACTGAAGTGTGAACTTGGCCTAAAACCAGGCTTTCCCTACCACTTCTGAAAACTGGAGCGAATTTAGTAAAAATGCAAAATGGTGCAAATTCTTGAGTAAAAACCCACAAAAAGTTGCAAGCCCCTATTTTTTATTTTTGCAACATTTTGAAGCCAGAATTCTGGACTTGAGGGCCAAGATGGTTTAGTCTTGATCTTAAATATGTATTATATATAACAGGATAGGCCATAAATGCTTGATAGATGGGGGTCTCACTTTCGGGATCATCAGTTGGAAGAACATTGTTTGATACCCTGTTTGCCGATTTATGCGGGCTGTGTTCCCTAGAGAAGTGAATGGAGAGGTGGTCTCATTTGGGAGTTATGGAAGAGGCTGAGCGGTTGGCAGTGTAGTGTAGACTTGTGTTGGGAATGAGTTACGTGAATAGGACATCTTACAACTTCATTGAGTAGTATGGAACATCTTGTGGCTGAGACACCGCAAGGTATGAACGAGCCCAGGAGCATAACTACCATAGCGGCAGACCATGCGACTGCAATGGGGCCCAGGGCAAGAGGGGGCCCAGTCTTAGTTGGGATTATCACCTCTTCTACTGGAGGTGAAAACTTGGTCAGGACTCTACCCTCTAAAGGAACAACTTTTAGCAAATGAGGCAGTGGAAAAAATGGCCCAAGGGTCATTGAAAGAGGTTTAGGCAGAAACCCTTCTGTCCTGTGTGGGGGGCCTTGTTTCATCCTTGCTATGGGGCCCTTGCTTCTCTATGTATGACACTGAACAAGCATCTAGTTTGTATATGGGATATTGTTCTCATATCCTGTGAAGACTGCAGGAAGTAGACATCAGGATGTGTGCACGGCGAGTGGACTATATAATACTACATAATAATGCAGGTTAAAATCCGCACAGCTCTGCAACATGGACCCTGTAAATAAAAGGATGGAGACCTCCATCAGACCAGAATCTTTATGAAGGATCAGTGTATTTAATGGCCCTCATATTATAACATGTCAACATCTATGTTAATGCATATTGTAAGAGCCCCCTACATTCATTAAAATCTGCTTTGGATAATCCCTTTTTGTGACATGGAACTCCTGAAGAAAATCTCATCATGGGAAGTCCCATCAGGCAGTGATCACTTGTAATCTGTGGAGGAACCTAGAAGTAAGTGTTTGACTTTCCTGCAGTGCCTCCACAGGGGAAAATAAGCATTACACAGTAGTTTCCATTGAAATCAATGGGCCATCTGGGTAACACAGGACCGAATGAGTCCTTCAGAGAGCGAGGGGTATATCAGTTTCTGAGTGAAATGGAAAACAACCAGTGTAGGGGTGTAGCTAAAGGCTCATGGGCCCTGGTGCAAGAGTTCGGCTTGGGCCCCCTTACCTCAGTGCTTTGTGGTCAGGGGCAGGGAAGCACATAGCCTTCCTGCTGCCTGAGGTAAAAATTGAACCAGCACCCCCAATACCAAATTCCCTCCATTCAGATGTGTAACTTGAAGATTTTGGGTCCCAGTGCCCTATCTATAACAGAACCCTCCCAACATGAACTTTCTATAATACTGGGGTTTTCTTATGGTCACAATGTTCTTTGGGCCCCCTCAGGCTCCTGGGCCCGGTAGCGACGGCTACCTCTGCACCCCCTACAGCTCTGCCCCAGCTGCTCCTGCCCTTAAACACTCCCAGGTGACTTGTTCCCCAGCTTTTCCAGTGTCCAGAATGGAAAATCTGTCTTATTATGGAATATATCCTCCGATCTGGAATCACAGCAGATTTCTCATTCAGGAGTCTAGGACAGGTCAGTGAGAACCCACGTGGCAGATGTATTGTTTTGTACTTTTAACCTCTTAAAAGCCCTGCGTGTAACCATAGCCTTAGGTCTTAAGATGGAGGTCCACTCTGAAGTGTTCCCATCCAGAGTACGGCCTCTTGGTTTATAAAAAAGGTGCCTTTAGGACGCCTTAGTAAATCAGCGCAGTGTTAACAGCTCGTGCATTGTGCGTTTTATCTCATGTTGGAAACACTTAATAAGACAATAGGCCGAGATCCCTTCCATCCCAAGCCTTTTGTTTGTCACGGCTCATAAAACAAAGAGAGACTAAATCAGGGCCGTCGTGTTCATGTTTATCTTCCATTCTTTCTGCCCTCGGTAAAAATCAGATGTTTCCTTGGGCCCCGATAAAAATAACAAAGTGCAGTGTTTGCAAGGATATCGTTCCGTGTTCCTCAGCCCCTCTCCGGCTCTGTCTGTTAAGATTCCTTAAGTAATGCGAAAACAAGCCCTGAGTAATTTATATTATTTCATGGAATGTGCAGCTTGTACCCAAAGTAAACATTCCTCTCGAACAATCATTTATTAGTATGTTTCATGCTAATTCGGGCTGGAATTCTGTCCCGGGTCCCATATCACAGGTGTTGTACACTCAGAAGATCAGCCAGTACGACAGCCAACAACTAGACTTCCTCTTTCGGGGGGTAAGTACAGGGCCCGGGACAGGATGACCCAGTAAAAAGTTGGAATCCAAACATCGTAAAAAAAAAAAAAAAAAGTCAATAAAACGGAGGCTTAAAAAAAATAAAATGAAACATTTTGGAATTTTTGTATTTACAAGAGGACAGTGGGCACTCCTAATGCCATGGATCCTGCCAGAGGAAGAAGGCCAGGAACTTGTTCTCCTCATCTGCCAAGTGAAGGGTGGCAGGATCTTCAGGCTGATGCTATGAACCTGTAGACATTGGGAGACGTGTCCACTCGTTGGGAAAGTGGATGGGACCAGATGAATTTATATGTGGGCATCATGGAACCAACTAGTTGTGATTAGAACTTACCTCAGCAAACCTTATAGCTCTCACTTTTACATACAGGAGAGGGGACCCCGTTTATACTAAATTTCACTGCATGGAGAACAGGACCAGTTGTTTCTTGTGGGAAGGAGAAGGCAGGAACTTGTTCTCCTTCTCTGTCAAGTGAAGCGTGGCAGGATTTTCTGTGTGGTCCCCCATCTTGTTAGCTAACACTGTGGAACTTGTCCACTCATTAGAAAGGTGTATAGGACCAGATGGAACTAGAATTGCAGATATAGGTGGCCCTCATGGAACCACCTAGTTGTGATTAGAACTTATCTCAGCAAACCTTATAGCTATGCCCTCACTTTTACATACAGGAGGATGGTCCCCGTTTATAGTAGATTGCACTGTATGGAGAAGAGAACCAGTTGCTTGCTGCAAGAGGAAAAAGACGAGGAACTTGATCTCCTCTGCTGAGAGAAGGTTGGCAGGATCTTTAGGCTGGTTCTCCATCTTGTTAGCTAACACTGTGGAACTTGTCCACTCATTAGAAACAAGGATGAAACCAGATGGAACTAGAATTGTGGCCTATGTGGGCTTCACAGAACTACCCAACCTACCTCAACAACCCTTATAGCTATGCCCTAACTTTTACATACATGTGAGGGGTCCCAATTTATGGAAAATTTTCCTACATGGGAAAGAGGACTAGTTGCTTTCTATGATACACAGAAGACCAGGAACCAGGAAGGGCATGATCTTTAGGCTGGTTCCCCATCTTGTTTGCTAAATCTTTGGAACTTAAAGATATTTTGAGACTTGTCCACTCATTAGACACACCCTCTCCGAATGTGCACATAACCAATTGTTTTCTAAGATGCACAGACATCTTTATAGCTGTGCCACTTTCTCTAGAGCTTTTGACATACATAAAGAAGAGTGTGTCCTTGATTACCACCCCAACCTGGTCTCAGGGCAGGATGATAAGTCTCTTCTTCTTCCACCATTTCCATCCTTTGTAGGAGAATAGGTAGGTAGGACCTTCATGTAGAACCCCTACCTTGCATGGTAACATTGTGATACTGATGTCCACAGGAACACCTACCTAGATGGGATATGAACTAGGCCCAAACTTTCCCAGCAATCTCTGCAACCTTCAAGTGGACTAAAGTGTTAACCCGTCCAAACACATTAGATCCATGCCAGTCGAAACAATTTTGGTGAGCCTGAATGACTATCTAATGCAACATTTGGGGCCTCACTAGAAAGTAGTTGAATTTCAACATGCTCAATTATTTTGTTTTTGAGGAGATAAACCACCACTAGAGGTTTCTGCCGGCGTCAGATTAGTTTCTGCCGGCATTGCTGGCAACTGCCGCCTGCAGCATTTTTTTCCGTCCGACTCTCGCCATTCTCTGCCAGAACAGCCAGGCATGAAATTAGCTTTATTCCCCTCTCCTTTTGTGGAAGACGTCAGAAGAGACAGCTGTTGGATGGACGAGTGTGAAACCTATATTTTTTTACCCCATTCTGAGCCCTTTCCACTGGACAAACCCTTTAAGGAACATCAGGATTAGACACTACTCCAGGGTTGGGATTTTCGTAACATATTCTGTAGTGTCCACCATAATCCTTCTTCTATCTGGTCCGGTAATAAATCCTGTCACAGTCCCTGCTGCACATTCACCGTTATCGCAACACAATTCATAATCCCCTTGCTGATCGAATCCGTAAAATATTCTGTAACTGGTTAATCCACTCACTGATTGGATAACGGGAGTTAAAACGCTCAATGGCTAATCACTTTAAGTAATTAGGTCATTAAACTGATTGGATAATGAAAGCAATAACAATGAATGGGAATTACAATGGGCAGATATGAGCCACTGGTCAGGACTTGTTCAGCCTGGACCATCCCTTCATATTGTAGGTCCCCATGAAAGTCTGACGGGGGCGGTGGATCCTCTTATCAATGGGGAACTGCAACCAGTATTAGAAAAAAAATGGCTGCTTTCTCTCAAGAACAGCTCCACATATCTGTAGGGGTTGTTTCGAGCATTACATACTGAATTCATTGCAGGAATGAAGCTCAGCTGCAATACCATGCATAACCTGTAGACTAGGGTGGCACTGTTTTTGGAAGAATGACATTTTATTGTACTTGCAATCTCACTTTGATTTCAAATGATTAGGCGTTTTTTAATTTCATTGGTGGTCCTCCAGGAAAGACAGCTGAACTTACCCTGTAACGGGGAAGGCAGTCAGTGCATACAGAGGTTGTTTGGGTTAGAAAAGCATGGCTCCTTTCCCCTGTAATATCAAAGCTCAGCCCCAGTCACTTCACTTGGCCTGAGCTGCAATACCAAACACGGCCTGTAGATAAGTGTGGCGCTGTCTATGGAGCAAAGCAGACATGCATTTGTCTAATTCTGAACTCTACTAAACAAAAAACAAAGGGTTTATTCAGGAAGCTGTGGTGCTCACCAGAGCTTTGGCCTTCTGGGCGCTTACCAAGCACAGGGCGGTACATTGTGCAGCAGCTGTGCTTGGTATTGCAGCTCAGCACCATTGACTTGAATGCGGCTAAGCTGCAACTAGGCCATGTGACTGATGTACCGTGACGTCACATGGTGTAGGAAGAGACCACGGCACTCACAGACACTCGGGACTCCCTCCAATCTGATAAAGTGGTTATCTAAGAATTAAAGGGGTTATCCAACACTATAAAAATGTCCCCCATACGGCTGGGCTCCTCACAATGTATATACTTACCTAGCTCCCCGCTCCCTGCACCACTCCTGGTCCCTGTACCGCCGCCGCTGCTTCTCTCCATGCACGGATGAAAACATCACGTCGCCCGCAATGCTAGGGAGGCTCGTCCCCGTCCCCACCTGGCACTGGCTGCTCCCCCCCCCCCCCCCCGACACCGGATGTTTTCATCCGTTGATGGAGAGAACCAGCAGCGGCAGTGAGGGGACCAGGAATGGCACAGGGAGCGGGGAGCCAGGTAAGTATATAAATTGCAAGGGGCCCAGCCGTATGGGGGACATTTTTATACTGTTCGATAACCCCTTTAATCATCTTGTCATGATTGAAGACGCCATTACTCCTTGTCTCACACTTAGTGGTTCAGGAAGCTGAGATTAGGGGGATGTTTGTTGGGATTTTTACAGTGTTCTTGTGCTTATTACTGGATTCTTTTTCTGACTGATAAAAATAGCAGCTCAATTTGTCAGAAAGTAGATATTTTTGACCCTGCAGAGCCACTACTTCGGAAAAAAACAGCGTTGACCACAAAGTTCCCTGATGTCATAAGCCGGCTTGGAGAGAAATCAGCTCTACCAGTGTGAGGACCTCAACAAACCAGCAAACAAACAGCACATCATATCTCAGCTTCCAGCACACTGGAATACGGTTATGACTGTTGTCATCCCTAAATCTGCAGGTCATAAGGGGAGTTAGACTTTTGGGACCTTTTACACCGGCAGATGTGTACGGCCTTGTGCACTCCACTGTATCCGTTTTGGAGTCTGCAACTCGTGGATCTGTAAAATACTAATGAGGTGCGTGCATCGTCCGCATTTTTTTGCAGACCCATCGACTTCAATGGGTCTGTGTCAGCATTTTGGGGAAATATTAAGATTTTCCGGAACAGACATACAGATGCGGAAAGCACACAGAAGATAGATGTACTTTCCATATCCGTATGTCTGTCCTTCAAAAATGTAGAACATGTACTATACTTGGCCACTAAATCTGTGCGGATCGAACACGGACGGCAACCCTATTTTGCGGATCCACAATTTGCGGACCGTAAAATGCCTACAGTTGTGTGCCTGAGGCCTTAATGAGTGGCGATTAGTCATACGGCATGCCGATCCATGCTTGTGATCTGCTATTTTGGGGCCTTTTACATGGGCCGATAATTAAAGAATGAAAAGGACTCCTACTCGATCCTTATATCATACTGGATAAACACTCAGCCGACCGCTCTTGAGGTGATCACATGATTTATGTGGCGCCAAAAATGATCATTGCCGGTGGTACATTGTACTATGTAAACACAGGAAGTGCTTCTGACAAATGCTGACTGCATGGGCATGAATGATCGTATTGAGGATTGTTCATCCCTGTACTCATAATGAATGCTGCATTTTAATCTCCACTTTAAGGGGTTGTCCCATCTGGACATTTATATCGATAGCATGTGTCATAAATGTCCGATAGATGCACGTCCCACACCTGAGACCAGCTCAGATCTCAAGAACGGGGGCCCGTCATGAACGAAGAACACTCCATTCAGGGGTGCACCTAGCCTTGAGGCGAAAACTGAAACGGCGCCCCCCCCCAAATTTCTTAACCTAACCCCTTTGCCACAATGAAAGCGCTCATTGCCCATTGCCCTTCCGCTGCCCCCCCTCTTGCCCCTACCTGGTGCTGCCTGAGGCGATCGCCTCACCTGGCCTCATTGGTGGTGCACCCATGACTCCATTCTGCACTCCGAGCACAGGCTTGCTATTTTCGGGAGGACGCTGTGCATGCGCAATTTTCTCTGCAGGGCTCTGTTCTTGAGATAGGAGCAGGTCCTGTAGCACCTATCAGACATTTCTGGCATATGCTATTGATATGCTGGAACTGACCAGGTGGGATGACTGCTGCCGGTTGTTATGCCGAATCGGTGGTCAGGAAGAATTCCTTGAATACGGCAATTATATTTAGCATGGGGATGAATGACTGTCTTCATTTGTCAGTGACATCATCCAATCGTTGCTCGTTTATTGGGTGATCGGCGGCACATTAGCACGTGGCATTAGTCGGGATCGAGCGCTGTTCATTTCCAGTCATCAGCCAGCGTAAAAGGAGCCTTACATCCGGTCATTCGGTCTTCAAAATGTGACGAACAAAAAAAAGTAACCTACAAAATGGAGGAGTATAATGTACGGGTGTAGCGCTGCGAGAGGTAGCTGCTCAACGTCAGAGATGTAGGCGCCTGAGGAAGAGGCCCAAGGAACCTTGAAAGCTTGCAGTTGTGTCATCACCTTTCCAGCCATTAAAAGGCATCAACCACTGAGGAATCTCAATTTTTTTTTATCTTCGAGATGCAGGAATCCTCCGTGATTCTGACTCACGCGGCCACCGCACTGCCTGAAACGATTATATTAAACACTACCAGACTGCTCCGGCTGACGCTGCTCGTCGCTCCACTCCTCCAGTCTGCTATTACATCACCGTTTTCTGAATCAATCAGCGGTTAGGGACGGGTTATCCGGACCATCATGCCCCAAAAGGCCACCCGCATCGGTGTTCTAGATGATGTACAATTCTTACATCCCCTCGTTCCATTCGGTAGACATGGCTATGTGTGCAAATGGAAAGCCTTCTTTTCGGCTGGGATCCCCCAAGGTCACATATCCAGAAGGGTTTTTTTTTCAGATTTTATTAAAATAAATATTTACTTTGTGTTTCAGTTATATGCCATTTTCAGGATCTCTGCTTGCTGACAGTAACTGGGAGTATTTGCTTTTATCTAGAGACTGTTTAATGCATCTCATAGCTGGGAGTTTGCGCCAGTCTAGACAGTCCTTTTTGCATACCTCCCAACTGTCCCGAATCTGGCAGGACAGTCCTGGATTTCAGTGGCTGTCCCGCATTCCCAGTACGGGGAAGGTATGTCCCGCTCTCTCTGCCAGCTGCCCCTGCTTCAACAGACACAGCTGCCTGTAATGATGAAGCAGAGTACCATCGGCTCCCTGCTCCATCACACCTACCCCCTGCTGGCGCTCCATACTACAGGTCTGTCCAGGGGGCGGGGTTGGTCGGCAGTCAGCCTCTGCTCCTCCTCCTACACAGACCAGAGCAGCCGATGTGGATCCTGCTGCTGCTGGGGAACGAGGTATGTTTTGTTTTTGTTTTTTTTTTAAATAACTTTCTGGACATATTACTGGACATATTACTGTGAGGGGGCACAATCCTGAGCATATTACTGTGAGGGAGCACAACTGGGCATATTACTGTGAAGGGGCATATATCAGGGCATTGCTACTGTGAGAAGGCACATATCAGGGCATAACTACTGTGAGGGGGAACATATCTGGCCATAACTACTGTGAGGGACACATGTCTGGGCATCACTACTGTCAGGGGGCACATATCTGTCATCACTACTGTCAGGGGGCACATATCTGTCATAACTACTGTGAGGGGCACATATCTGCCATAACTACTGTGAGGGGCACATATCTGTCATAACTACTATCAGGGGGCACATATCTGTCATAACTACTGTGAGGGGCACATATCTGTCATAACTACTGTGAGGGGGCACAATGCTGACATAATTACTGTGTGGTGGCATAAAGGGGGAATAATTACTATGTGGGGACTGGGTGAAATTAAGTGTTTAGTTATGTTTTGGGAGGAGTTAGAAGCGTGCCCTATTGTGGTAAAAATTTGTGCGACGCACATAGTGTCCCTTCTTTTCAGTAGTTGGGAGGTATGCTCTGTGTGAGCTGAACAGTCTGGGTTCCAGGTTTTTCCTACACTGAGACATTGTAACAAACTATCAGCACAGAAGAGGGCAGGGGCGGATTGGCCATAGACTTTACAGGGAAATTTCCCGGTGGGCCGATGCCCAGGGGGCCATCTGGGCCCTCCTAATTGCCAGCAAGTGGAAGTTTTTGAGGATGTATGTTGTACTGCTGGCAGTATTTTGTGATGGACTGTGGTATTTGACTCTGTATTATGTGCCACAATATGGTACTGCTGGCCCTGCCTTCCATCAATTTGGACCCAACTACAAAATGGGGCCACTTTTAGTATTTTTTCCAGGGCCTCTTTAGGTTCCCAGTCCGCCCCTGGAAGAGGGAAACATTCTGCTTATGTATTTAGCTTCTGGAGGACTGTCTAGTTGCCATAAAATGACTGTGGACTGTGGGTACTGCTATGTCCTTTTGGAGTTCCAAGCTCTGGATGTAAATGGGAATTTTCCATTCACTGACAGCAAACACAGAGCCAGAGAATGGCGAAACGCCAATGATTCCTGGGAAGAAAGGACTGGGGGGGTGGGGGCTACTCCTGACTCTATTTTGAAGAGCTCCCTTACGGTAGGTTCACATCTGTGGCAGGTAAATCCGCTCGTCTGCTCCGGCAGAGTTACCGTATCCAGCACCGCTGCACATCGCCAGATCCCCATTCACTAAAATGGGATCCAGTGGGGATCTGGCAGAAATGACGGCTTTCTGCCGGAGAAATACCGCTGCATGCTGCATCCATTCTCCATCAGAAAGCCGCCATTTATTCCGGAAACCCTCTGGATCCCATTGTAGTGAATGGGGATCATTGTGCGGTGGTGTTAAGCTATGCCAAATACGTTAACTCCGGTAATCTGCTTCTCTGCCGGAACAAACTTCCGGATTTACCTTCCGCAGATGTGAACCTGCCCTTAAGATCACTTTCCACGGCCATAACAAATGCTGATCGATGAGATGTCAGTGTGAACAATTGGACTGACGCTCATTTAAAGGGCCTTTACATGGGCCAATGCAAACTGCATGGCGGACAAACAATCGTTATTACGATCATTCATCCCCCTAGAGTTTGCATTTTGTCAACAGTGCATCCCCTGTTTGCTGCGATGTGCTGCCGACAGTTTTTGTGTCTGATTAAAAGATCCGATTTGGAGTGAGTTAACCCATTCCCTTTGTGTTTGAATTCTGCCGGAAAAAAGTTGGAAATTTTGGTGCAGGTCATTTTTGTACCAAAAATTTAGAATTTTTTTTTTTGCAATTTTTATTAGCTCTCAGCATATCCCTGTAATCCAGTCTCCTATGTCACCCCATGTGATCACCAGCAGAGAACCGGCACATACACAGGTGCTTGTCCTGTTCTGGGCGGAGGAAGCAGTTTTGGTCTGCGCATGTGCTGGTCTGAAAGTAACTTCCAGGTCCTGGGCCACCACAGCAGAAATGATACCAAATGGAGGGGACATTTTTGCAAGGCAGATTAAGGCATTGAGATCCTTTGTGACCGGCGTATGCACAGAAAAAAGTTGTCTGCTGTGTGAGGCTGGCCTGTGGATGATCAGTCAAAGGAAGAGGGACCAGAATAGCCCCCATAGAACAGGACTCTTGCATGATCTGGATACGCCCAGAGGACTCTTAAGAACCAATTTGCATACGGAGGAGTTTTTAAAACTATGTGTTGTAGGTAGGGTTGCCACCTGGCCGGTATCTCGCTGGCAAGGCCAGTATTTTAGTGGCCCTGCCGGTGCCAGTATTTTTTTCTACTGGCACGCTGGAGCGCATGTCCTGTCCTGAGCTTTCCAGTCAGTAGGGGGGCGTTCACATTGGTGTGAGCAAATGGAGGAGGTGAGTGCTTTTTTTTTGCAGAAGCAGAGAAGGGGGCACTAATGGGGGCGTTATTCTAACTGTGGGCACTAATAGGGAGGCATTATTCATACTGGGGGCACTAATGTGGGCATTATTCAAACTGGGGACACTAATGGGGGGCGCTATTCTAACGGGGGGCACTAACGGGGGCATTATTCTAAATGAGGGCACTAATAGGGGGCATTATTCTAAACTGGGGGCACTAATGGGGGCATTATTCTAACTGGGGGCATAATGGGGGGCATTATTGTAACTGATGGCACTAATGGGAGTATTATTCTAACTGGGGGCACTAATGAGGGTATTATTCTACCTGGAGACACTAATGGGGCATTATTCTAACTGAGGGTAATAATGGGGGGCACTATTCTTCTTGGTGGCACTAATGGAGGCATCATTGTTACTGGGGGGCACTATTTGAGCCATTAATCTTACTGGAGCACTAAAGGCGGCGTTAATATTACTGGGGCACTAATGGGGGTATTACTATTACTGAGGGGCACTAATGTGGACAGTATTAATTCTAGGCGACCCTAATGGGGGCATTAATATTATTGGGAGCCATAGTATGATAGCACCTTAACACCCTGTGTTAAGTCACGCCCCACAACCACAACCCCCTTTGGGGTGTGGCTTAACTTGGCTGGTATTTTTTGTTGGGAAAGGTGGCAACCCTAGTTGTAAGATATGCAGGAATAGAGGGTAATTAACTTGGAATGATATCTGCAAGGCTTACAGCCCGGTGGGAGCTGATTAGATGGGTAAAAACCTGGCGACAGGATCCCTTTAAGTGTTACAGAATCTCGCATGTTAACGGAAACAAGACTCAGCACAAGAATTTAGGTTTCTCTTGCACAACCCGGATGAATAGTCGCCGAAGAATCCCAAACTATTTATTGGCTTCAGTCTTAGTATTAATTACCATACAAGACATGAGAGAAAAAAATACCGACCACATAGCTTCAGGTTCCCTCGTCATGTTCTAGGCCGCGCACATTTGTTTTTTATTACCTCCATCAGAGTTAAAGAGGGCAGGAATATTCTCCATAAAGAGTATCGCATGTCCGTGCAGAGCCATCAGTCCACGCTGTAGCTGCGCCACGTGCACGATTCATCATTAGCGCAGACCTGATGGTAATTGGAAACATTAAACATTAGCTGATTATTTATGATGGTGCCATGTGCCCTTAAAAAGCTTCATTCCAGCCATTTGTTTTAAGATAGTGCCACCTACTGTTCAAGGCGAGGATCTACCTTCTGCATAGCAAATTGAATTACTGGAACAAGCAAGGCAGAACCACTGATTGGCCACTCCAGAGGATTCTATCAGGGGCGTAGCTATAGGGGGTGCAGAGGTAGCAGTCGCTACCGGGCCCAGGAGCCTGAGGGACCCCAAAGACCCTTGTGCCTCATAAGAAGACACACAAAGCACTGAGGGAAGGGGGGCCAAGCTGAACTCTTGCACCAGGGCCCATGAGGCTATAGCTACGCCCCTGAATTCTATCTATCTATCTATCTATCTATCTATCTATCTATCTATCTATCTATTATGTATCTATCTATCTATCTATCTATCTATTATGTATCTATCTATTATCCTTCTATCTATTATCTATCTATCTATCTATCTATCTATCTATCTATCTATCTATCTATCTATCTATAATAGTAAATAATTCCGCAGCACTACCGAAGGTGTGTTAAATCAAATGGTGATTTATTTCCCCAAAAGCGATGTTTCAGTCCTCACACTGGGACTTTTCTCAAGCATCCATGTTAGATACAACAGTGTTACAAGTATTTATAGAGCATGTGTAATGCAATCTCATAATTACATCAATTTCATTCATTATCACATTAATATATGAAAAACAGTGTCAAAACGTAATTCATGATATAACCATATATTATTAAATACATATCCACAAGTGCTACGTGATGTCAACATAAGTGCCAAAAAATTAAATCAAATCAACATATAGAAAACTCCAAAAGTGTTAATTGAACATAATTAATATGC
Organism: Rhinella marina; assembly: GCA_900303285.1. Lineage (NCBI taxonomy): Eukaryota > Metazoa > Chordata > Amphibia > Anura > Bufonidae > Rhinella > Rhinella marina. The sequence goes on from ONZH01015226.1 coordinate 87,815, forward strand.
TCAAAGCATGTGTGTGCAACACGTGATATACATATATCAAGTTAATATCAGTTTAAAAACAACATACCAGCAATGCTTGATAGACTCTGCTGCTAGGCGTTCTAGTAAACCAATGGCGCAATGCGCGGTGCGTCCCAACGTGGAACGCACACGTCATCGCGTCATGCGGTCATGTGATGAAGTATTCTACAATCCATTCATTGCACATGCGCGAAGCGTTCCAAAGTGGAACGCATGATCCATCGCGTCATATAATCATGTGATCGATAAGTTTTTGATGTAAGAAAAAATCGTGTGATGTGATAATTGTAATTTATATCATCACATTATACACTATCGGTCCACTGCCAATAGGCAAAGGTAACTTATAAAAATAATGATCAAAATACCATGGATATCATAAATGCCCCAAATCAATATACTAGTAACTAAATATACACCTCATATATCGCTATTCAATCATCAAAGAAACTATATTCATTACGGGGGGGTCAAACCACAAGATGATGCACTCCCGTGCCCCAACTATGGTGATCGAATAGGGAAACAGCTTCTTTCTCCCATCTAGGGAACAAGAAGCCGTAATCCCAATAATCACTCCCCCTATTTAACCCTGTGAGAGACATCGATGTATTTAACATCTTTTCTATTTTCTGACACTAGTGGAAAAGGAGTGGGTCCATTCTCACCCTCCACAATGTCATTCAAGAAGATATAGCCATATGAAGTGGTGTGTCCCAAAGGACCAAAAGGTATAATGTAAGAATGTAAATAAATCGAAGCAAATAAGATATTCCATAGTATTATCTCAATAAATCAAACAATCATGTTTTTTTTAAAAAAATGTGAACCGATAGTATATTAGTAATAATTATTGAATCTATTGTTAATACACACGTAAAAAACAATAAAAAGAAAAAACATTCAACTTCATCACATCTGCCAACTCAGCCTGAATCCATCTTACATATTTGCCGGATTCACACATGTGTAAACAACATGCGGACTTAGTACTGCAAGAGAATAAAAAAATACATATTAGTATATCATATTCGATTAAACCAACACTGTTGTATCGAGAATACATCTAAGGTAAGTATACAAAAAAATCCTAGATATCATGAATGGATCCATGGCCTATAATCCACATTAAGACCATTGGGTTACAGTGTGTTAAGCCTTTTTAATCCATGTGATTTCTCTCCTCATAAGTATCAGTGTGCGATTACCTCCCCTCCTAGATATAGGAATGTGGTCTATAATCGCACACTTGAGATCACTCTCCTTGTGACCACAATCCATAAAATGTTTAGAAACCGGTAGATCACATCGTTTTTTCCGAATCGAGTACGCGGTGTTGGTTAAAACGTGTCTTGAAATCTAGGGATGTCTCGCCACATATAACAGTGGGCAAGGGCACCATAAAACATATACAATGAACGTGGAGTCACAGGTCAAATAATAATTTTATTATATTTTTGTTCAGTTATAGGGTGTTCAAATAACTACCTTTTTTAAGATATTTACAATTTATGCAATTTAAACATGGATAACATCCTTTTTTTTGTATAGACAAATACATTTGACCCGTCTTTCTTTGAGGCCCCACGTCCGTATGAACTAGTTTGTCCCGAAGATTCTTAGGTCTGCGATATGACATTAGTGGTGTATTATCAAATGCCTTCACTCCTGTATGTTATTTCTAATTGTGGGGCCAATGTTTGTTTAACTATTTTTCGGATCTCTTTGCTATTTTCGGAAAAAGTGGTCACTAAGGGGATTCTTTCATTCATGTTCCCAATTTTTTTAGGTAACTGTCGTAATAAGTCCGATCTATTAACCGCTATGGCCGTGTTTACATGTTGACTAAGGATATCCTCCGAAAACCTCTGTTTTTAAAGGATTTTTTCATTTTTTCTAAAGTGATGTCCAGTCTATTTTTGTCAGCTAACTATTCTTTTAGCCCTCAAGAATTGGCTCAGGGGTAATGATTTAATCATCGCTCTGGGGTGGGCACTGTCAAAACGGGAGAAGTGTGTTCCTGTCTGTTGTTTTTTACATATACATCTGTCTGGATGTCACCTCCCGTCATCTCAATGGCGACATCCAGAAAATGTATTGACGTCCTAGAATGTTCCAGAGTAATTTTATATCCTCATCAATATTGTTCAAATAAGTGAAAAAAGACATAAGTTCTTCTTCTGATCCTGTCCAAGATTAGGAAGACGTCGTCTATGTATCTCCACCATCTCAGACATGTCTGAAAATGGTGGGACACATAGATCGACGTCTCCTCCAGGAGGGAGACGGCCATGTTTGCGCACGTCGGCGCGACATTCGACCCCATGGCCGTCCCCCTCATTTGCATGTAATAATAGTCACCAAAAGAAAATAATTGCAACTGAGCACAATGTGCAACAGTTGCAATATAAATTCTTGACATTCCGGTGAGTACCGCGAGTCCCTAAGGGCGTTTTTCACAGTGCTCATACCGAAGTCATGACGAATTGATGTATATAAACTAGCAATATCCAATGAGGCTAATATTGCACCGTTAGGAATAGATGTCTCATTTAATTTAATTAGAAAATCCGTGGTGTCCTGGATAAATGATCTCGCACCAATCGCATAGGGTCTAAGTATTTTATCCAAAAGATAGAGATTTGACTAAGTATAGAACCTCTCCCGGAGACAATCGGTCTCCCGGGAGGATCACTCACATTTTTATGTATTTTAGGTAACAAATATAGCATAGGCGTATTTGGATGTACTACTGTCAGAAAATCTTTAATCTTCTGATCAATAAACCCAGCTGTTAGTCCGATGGTTAAGATCATATTAATCTTTTTTTCTATATCCCATCTAGGGTCACCATTAAGTCTCTTATATACAGCAGTGTCTTCAAGTTGTCTGTATGCCTCCCTCAAATATTTTTTAGTGTCCATGACCACAACCGCCCCTCCCTTATCGGCAGGCTTGATAGTAAGGCTGTGGTCATGCACAAGTTCATTTATTGCTAACCATTCAGCAGAAGTCATATTAGGATGTATAAATGTTTTTGTATCAGATGCTTTGAGTGCATTTACCTCTGCCAGTACTCGTTCAGCAAATAATTCAATCGCAGGGAACGAGCCTGGAGGAGTAAAGTCACTCTTTGTGAATAATTCCAATTCACTAAGTCTCAATTCTGTGTTGGTACTGTGATTATACCATTGTGTCGGATGTGACGAAAACCATGATTTCAATTTCAAACGTCTAAAAAATTGATAAAGGTCTATATCTAATTGTACCCAATTAGTTGCAGTCATGGGACAAAAAGATAGTCCCTTAGATAATACTACTACAATTTTTTGGCACTTATGTTGACATCACGTAGCACTTGTGGATATGTATTTAATAATATATGGTTATATCATGAATTACGTTTTTGACACTGTTTTTCATATATTAATGTGATAATGAATGAAATTGATGTAATTATGAGATTGCATTACACATGCTCTATAAATACTTGTAACACTGTTGTATCTAACATGGATGCTTGAGAAAAGTCCCAGTGTGAGGACTGAAACGTCGCTTTTGGGGAAATAAATCACCATTTGATTTAACACACCTTCGGTAGTGCTGCGGAATTATTTACTATTATTGAAGTGAGGATCTGATCGTATCCACGGCCGCTGGCACACCATCATCATCTAGTTCAAGAGCAGTGCCGCCTTCATTTTGTTTGTTTATTGAAGAGATCCCGGTGGGTGAGCACGCTAACGTTTTACTTATTGGACCGAGATTATGGATAACAACGAACAATGTATTTCACCAGATATGTTTACATATACATCTACGGAGGTGGAAAGAATCCTGGGTGGATGCAATGGTGACGCAACCTTCTTATCCACACCGACCATTTTGGATACAAAAAGGAATTATGAAAAGTTGACCAAGAGGATTATAGGATTGGAGTTACATTTGACTACCCTAAGTGAGTACTTTAAGATACGTCGCATCCCGAGGGGACTCCGAATACACTCTCAACCCACTATGTACATGCATAATAATGAATTCCGTATGAAGTATGAGTCTATTGCAAACAAGTTTTCCCTTGATTTAATGCTCCTGAATATGGATTTTCTTCAAAAAGATCTTATAGAGGTCAAGCAACAGAGGGATACCTATGCAACAACATTAGAATCCTTATTAACTCCTGAGACTCATCGGGAATATTTGTCAAAGTTTATGCCGTTTGTTGAAAGAATTACAAAAGAAACTCAAGATACTAAGAGAAATAAATGGCAACGTGACTTAGGGGACTACACCACAGGCAATGTTTACAATTGGACTAATATTCAAGCAGCTCGCCCTACAGGCTTTAGAGGTGGAAGAAATGAAAATAGGGGAAATAAAAAAGCATCTGTACATGTATTTGATAGACAGAATGTGTTGGATGATGATGCATGTGATGTTAACATGGGTATTTCCCCCTCTTTTTTAGTCAACACAGGTACATTCCAACAAGAAAGCCCACCAGAAGGGGTGGTAAGAGAAGACATAGGAAACATAAAAACACGGAGCCAGAGGCACCAGAAAAAGAGAAACAAATAGTGGTAAATATCTCTTCCCATGTATTATCATCCACACAAACAGAAGTATTATCTAAGGGACTATCTTTTTGTCCCATGACTGCAACTAATTGGGTACAATTAGATATAGACCTTTATCAATTTTTTAGACGTTTGAAATTGAAATCATGGTTTTCGTCACATCCGACACAATGGTATAATCACAGTACCAACACAGAATTGAGACTTAGTGAATTGGAATTATTCACAAAGAGTGACTTTACTCCTCCAGGCTCGTTCCCTGCGATTGAATTATTTGCTGAACGAGTACTGGCAGAGGTAAATGCACTCAAAGCATCTGATACAAAAACATTTATACATCCTAATATGACTTCTGCTGAATGGTTAGCAATAAATGAACTTGTGCATGACCACAGCCTTACTATCAAGCCTGCCGATAAGGGAGGGGCGGTTGTGGTCATGGACACTAAAAAATATTTGAGGGAGGCATACAGACAACTTGAAGACACTGCTGTATATAAGAGACTTAATGGTGACCCTAGATGGGATATAGAAAAAAAGATTAATATGATCTTAACCATCGGACTAACAGCTGGGTTTTATTGATCAGAAGATTAAAGATTTCTGACAGTAGTACATCCAAATACGCCTATGCTATATTTGTTACCTAAAATACATAAAAATGTGAGTGATCCTCCCGGGAGACCGATTGTCTCCGGGAGAGGTTCTATACTTAGTCAAATCTCTATCTTTTTGGATAAAATACTTAGACCCTATGCGATTGGTGCGAGATCATTTATCCAGGACACCACGGATTTTCTAATTAAATTAAATGAGACATCTATTCCTAACGGTGCAATATTAGCCTCATTGGATATTGCTAGTTTATATACATCAATTCGTCATGACTTCGGTATGAGCACTGTGAAAAACGCCCTTAGGGACTCGCGGTACTCACCGGAATGTCAAGAATTTATATTGCAACTGTTGCACATTGTGCTCAGTTGCAATTATTTTCTTTTTGGTGACTATTATTACATGCAAATGAGGGGGACGGCCATGGGGTCGAATGTCGCGCCGACGTGCGCAAACATGGCCGTCTCCCTCCTGGAGGAGACGTCGATCTATGTGTCCCACCATTTCAGACATGTTCTGAGATGGTGGAGATACATAGACGACGTCTTCCTAATCTGGACAGGATCAGAAGAAGAACTTATGTCTTTTTTCACTTATTTGAACAATATTGATGAGGATATAAAATTTACTCTGGAACATTCTAGGACGTCAATACATTTTCTGGATGTCGCCATTGAGATGACGGGAGGTGACATCCAGACAGATGTATATGTAAAAACAACAGACAGGAACACACTTCTCCGTTTTGACAGTGCCCACCCCAGAGCGATGATTAAATCATTACCCCTGAGCCAATTCTTGAGGGCTAAAAGAATAGTTAGTGACAAAAATAGACTGGACATCACTTTAGAAAAAATGAAAAAATCCTTTAAAAACAGAGGTTTTCCGGAGGATATCCTTAGTCAACATGTAAACACGGCCATAGCGGTTAATAGATCGGACTTATTACGACAGTTACCTAAAAAAATTGGGAACATGAATGAAAGAATCCCCTTAGTGACCACTTTTTCCGAAAATAGCAAAGAGATCCGAAAAATAGTTAACAAACATTGGCCCACAATTAGAAATAACATACCAGGAGTGAAGGCATTTGATAATACACCACTAATGTCATATCGCAGACCTAAGAATCTTCGGGACAAACTAGTTCATACGGACGTGGGGCCTCAAAGAAAGACGGGTCAAATGTATTTGTCTATACAAAAAAAAGGATGTTATCCATGTTTAAATTGCATAAATTGTAAATATCTTAAAAAAGGTAGTTATTTTGAACACCCTATAACTGAACAAAAATATAAGATAAATTATTATTTGACCTGTGACTCCACGTTCATTGTATATGTTTTATGGTGCCCTTGCCCACTGTTATATGTGGGCGAGACATCCCTAGATTTCAAGACACGTTTTAACCAACACCGGTACTCGATTCGGAAAAAACGATGTGATCTACCGGTTTCTAAACATTTTATGGATTGTGGTCACAAGGAGAGTGATCTCAAGTGTGCGATTATAGACCACATTCCTATATCTAGGAGGGGAGGTAATCGCACACTGATACTTATGAGGAGAGAAATCACATGGATTAAAAGGCTTAACACACTGTAACCCAATGGTCTTAATGTGGATTATAGGCCATGGATCCATTCATGATATCTAGGATTTTTGTATACTTACCTTAGATGTATTCTCGATACAACAGTGTTGTTTAATCGAATATGATATACTAATATGTATTTTTTTATTCTCTTGCAGTACTAAGTCCGCATGTTGTTTACACATGTGTGAATCCGGCAAATATGTAAGATGGATTCAGGCTGAGTTGGCAGAATGTGATGAAGTTGAATGTTTTTTCTTTTTATTGTTTTTTACGTGTGTATTAACAATAGATTCAATAATTATTACTAATATACTATCGGTTCACATTTTTTTAAAAAAAACATGATTGTTTGATTTATTGAGATAATACTATGGAATATCTTATTGCTTCGATTTATTTACATTCTTACATATACCTTTGGTCCTTTGGGACACACACTTCATATGGCTATATCTTCTTGAATGACATTGTGGAGGGGAGAATGGACCCACTCCTTTTCCACTAGTGTCAGAAAATAGAAAGATGTTAAATACATCGATGTCTCTCACAGGGTTAAATAGGGGGAGTGATTATTGGGATTACGGCTTCTTGTCCTAGATGGGAGAAAGAAGCTGTTTCCCTATTCGATCACCATAGGTTGGGGCACGGGAGTGCATCATCTTGTGGTTTGACCCCCCGTAATGAATATAGTTTCTTTGATGATTTAATAGCGATATATGAGGTGTATATTTAGTTACTAGTATATTGATTTGGGGCATTTTATGATATCCATGGTATTTTGATCATTATTTTTATAAGTTACCTTTGCCTATTGGCAGTGGGACCGATAGTGTATAATGTGATGATATAAATTACAATTATCACATCACACGATTTTTCTTACATCAAAATACTTATCGATCACATGATTATATGACGCGATGGATCATGCGTTCCACTTTGGAACGCTTCGCGCATGTGCAATGATGATTGTAGAATACTTCATCACATGACCGCATGACGCGATCACGTGTGCGTTCCACGTTGGGACGCACCGCGCATGCGCCATTGGTTTACTAGAACGCCTAGCAGCAGAGTCTATCAAGCATTGCTGGTATGTTGTTTTTAAACTGATATTAACTTGATATATGTATATCACGTGTTGCACACACATGCTTTGAGCATATTAATTATGTTCAATTAACACTTTTGGAGTTTTCTATATGTTGATTTGATTTAATTTTTTGGCACTTATGTTGACATCACGTAGCACTTGTGGATATGTATTTAATAATATATGGTTATATCATGAATTACGTTTTTGACACTGTTTTTCATATATTAATGTGATAATGAATGAAATTGATGTAATTATGAGATTGCATTACACATGCTCTATAAATACTTGTAACACTGTTGTATCTAACATGGATGCTTGAGAAAAGTCCCAGTGTGAGGACTGAAACATCGCTTTTGGGGAAATAAATCACCATTTGATTTAACACACCTTCGGTAGTGCTGCGGAATTATTTACTATTATTGAAGTGAGGATCTGATCGTATCCACGGCCGCTGGCACACCATCATCATCTAGTTCAAGAGCAGTGCCGCCTTCATTTTGTTTGTTTATCTATCTATCTATCTATCTATCTATCTATCTATCTATCTATCTATCTATCCATAACATGAAGTTAATGTTTTGGAAGCAGGAAAACAGAAAAGTGTAAGATCTGAGCGACTTTGACTAGGGCCCAATTGTGATGAGTAGATGACTAGGTCAGAGCATCTCCAAAACAGCAGGCCTCGTGGCCCCAATGTTGTAGGTGGGTCCAAATTGACAGAAGGCGGGGGAACACAAGTAGATGGGGCCAATACAAGTTGGCAGGGTCAGCAATACCATAGCGCAACACAGAATACCATCCCAAAGATCGAAATACCTCTCCAGAAGCTTGTCCCTTTGTGGTGGCTATCAATAGCTGCCATGTTCTGTCCTCCTCCAGGTGTCTCTAATTAAGATATGGAGCAGGACTTTCTCTTATAATGGACAGATCCCCCAGACCGTTTAGCTTGGGGGATACATGGGGGCACAATCACCATTTTATTTAATAGGAGGTCTTTTATGGTATTTTTTCCCGCCTTTTTTAAACCTGTCAGATTTTTTAGATTGAATTCTGAGGTGATGAGGTAACTGTTTTTTTCTGGTTTAGTTAGCTTACCTGTGCTGTTATAGTCATTTCTGATTGGTTCTGGGCGTTGCTGGGGGAGAAATCCTGCGCTCGGATTTGTTGTTGGTATCTGTGGCGGGAAGCTTTCTCTTATTTATTGCAGGTGCAGTGGTCATCGGTGTCCAGTCTGAAGAAAGAAGAGGAGCATCGCCCGCCCTCCCTCCCGCAAGCTTTATTTTTTGTTATCTTATTTGTCGCTTTGCTTTAATTGTAGGGGCTTAAGTCACTCAGTCTTCAGCTGGGTGGATGTAGTTCACGGTTGAAGAAGATGGTTATTCAGATTATTTAATTATTTATTTATTTAATTATATTTTTATGATATTTTTAGTGATGAATTTTAATCTGAATTAATTTATTATTGGTAACCCTAAATAAAGCATTGCGGCCATTTTTATCCAAAATTAATGTTGTAATGTCTTTATTTTAGTTTAGCTAAGTATAGTTAAGGTGAAATGTGCCTCCATGACCTATACAGTGCTCCCAGTAGTATGTACCCAGCCAGCAGCAGTGAGGTGGACTCCCTGTAGTGTCTATGGCCTGGCAGTGCTTATGACAAGGACAGACATTTGTAATACACTTTTCTCACACGGACAGTTATGTGGTTGGGGCTCCCTGAGAAGTCAGTGGCTGAATTGTAGGCGCTTATCCCCAACACTCAATTTTGCAGGAAGCCAATTTCTATATTCTTGGTGTGTGGGAGAAAAACAGAGTACCCCCCCCCCCAAGCAAATACAGAGAGAATATAAAAACTCTGTGCAGATTCAAACTCTGGATCCCAGTACTGCAAGGCACCAGTGATAACCAATGAGCAACCATGCTGGTTAGTACCTACAAAAAGTGTTCAAAGGAAGGATTTAACAGTAAATCTGTAAATGTAAAAGCAAACACAAAGCAACAGCACTCTCCAAACATAGAACATATGAACTAATGCTATATTCACTATATAAAATGAATATGAGGTAGTTGGCAAATATATTTTGATCAAAATCATTTCCGTCCATCCACCACAGCAAGGTGACCTCAATCTGGACAGGAACCTTCTCTATATAATACTTCTCTGTGTCAGCCTCAAATTTATTTAGGAAGAGCAGGCTTCACATGTGTCTGCTCTATCTATATTAAATTAATTCAGGGCCTGTTGGCTGAAGGAGAGGTATCATATAGAGTAGGTTCCCGGCCAGAAAGCGGTCACTTTGCAGTGGTGGATGGGCACAAATGATTGTGATAAAAATACAGAACTGTGAAAAAGATTTAGGCAGGCGTGGGAAAAAAGCTGAGAAAAAAGTAAGAATGCTTTCAAAATAGAACTGTTAATAATTTAAATTGAAATGTATTCTTTAACAAGACAACAACCCTCAACATACAGCCAATGTCATTATCAACTATCAGCATAAAGAAGAACAAGGAGTCCTGGAGGTGACGATATGGCTCTCACAGGGACCTGATCTCAACATCATCAAGTCTGAAGAGACAGAAGAATTTGAGCAAGCCTACATCGACAAGATCTATAGTCATGTCTCCAAGATGCCTGGACCAACTTCCCTGCCTAATTTCTCTTTTATTAATTCACTTTTATTAATTGATAAAAATAAACTATTAACACTTCTTTTTTTTTTAATCATTACAACAATTTACAAAATTTTTCCTGCCTAAAACTGTTTGCCAAGAACCTCATATTCATTTTGGTTGTAGTATTAGTCCACATATTCTATTTGGGTCATTTATCAAACTAATGTGAAGTAGAACTGGCTTAGTTACCCACAGCAACCAATCAGATTCCACCTTTCATTTGTGAGAGCTCCTTTGGGAAATGAAAGGAGGAATCTGATTGGTTGCTAGGGGCAACTAAGCCAGTTCTACTTCACACCAGTTTGACAAATGACCCCCATATGTTTGCATTGTGTTTGATTTTGTATTTTCGACCATGGAGAAGCGCATGTGCATTCACTTCATTTTACAGGAGGTGCTGACTGACTTTGGCTTTTCTTTTTGCAGTATGCATTTGGTGGTGTGGCTGTCTCCATTTTGGTTCTGCACTCCTGAATAACCCACCTTTTCCACAGGATGTTTTTAGTTAGTACAATATATAGCTGTAGTTTCCTCTGTCTGGATCATTTGAGGCCTACTTTCACAGAAAGAGGTAGGTTCCCATCCAGAAAGAGGTCACCTTGCTGTGGTGGACGGGCCCAAATGAATTTGATCAAAATATATTTGCTAGGTACCTCATATTCATTTAGTACAGTTGATATAGTATTAGTTCATACATTCTTTGCTTGCAGAATGCTGTATTGTGTTTGCTTTTACTTTTCGCACACCTGCACATAGGGGTGCACCTAGCCTTTCTGCTGCCTGAAGCGGAAACTGAAACAGGGCCCCCTCCAATGCCAATTTCTTAACCTAACCCCTTTGCCACATGAAAGCGCTCATTGCCCATGGTCCTTCCTCTGCCCCCTTCTTGTCCGTTCTGGTGCTGCCTGAGGCGAACGCCTCACCTGGTCTCATTGGTGGTGCACCTCTGCCTGTGCATTGACTTCATTGTACAGGAGATGCTGAAAAACTTTGTCTTTTGTTTACCGAGTGAACCTATGACAGGGTCCTGGGCACCCAACACTCATTGATGAGTAGCATAGACTAGCCCCTGAAGTCCAGTCCCACTGAAGAACTACTGTGGAGAAAATTGCTGAAAGGGTCTCTGCTTGATATGATAGAAAGTTGTCAGATCATGTATGGGAATATACAGCTACAGACTAGCAAGAGCATCCATTCTGACCCATGTCCACTGCCATAAGTGCCTGAGCATCGGAAGAGGACCACTGAGCAATGGAAGAAGGCATCCTGGTCTGATGAATTTTACATTATGTGGATGGTTGGAGGTGTCAGCATCACCTGGGGAAGAGCTGCCGCCAGGATGTACTAAGGGAAGAAGACAATCTAGAGGAGTTAGTGTGATGCCCTGGGTAATGTTCTGCTGGAAACCTTAGATCCTGGCAGAGATCTAAGATCATATAGGTCTGACACTTACCACGTAGCCAAACAGACTAGAAGCTCCCTTCAAGTCAGCGGTGCCCCTAATGGCAGTGGCCTCTTTCAACAGGATAATGTCCCAGCCACACTGCAAAAATTGTCCAGGAACGGAGTGAGGAACATGACAGTGTTGACTTTGCCTCCACATTGTTGTGCTTTACTCACCATTTTTAAAAAATGCCTAGAAAAGGGGACAAGGCATAGAGGAGTCTTATTGTGCACAAATTTGTAAGAAGTGGCGTAAGTAAGGAAAAAGTGAAAAAATTGTCGGCAAGATGCGTGAAATCTATCATACAGCATGAGCCACTGTGATAAATTTGGTGAATCTTCTGTCTGGATGGGCTAATTTAAGGGTATGTCCACAAGGAAAGTAATTTGCAACCGGGGCGGATTGGCCATAGACCCTACAGGGAAATTTCTCGGTTGGCCGATGCCCCAGGGGGCCACCCAAGTCCTCCGCTCTGCCACTGACGGGTACGTAATGAGCTATCAATAGTAATTAACGCTGTGAGAATCAGGAGCTCATGTATTCAGCCAGCGACCGCATATGTCCTCCTGAATTCAACTGCTGTGGCCGGACCTCACCTTCTAAGCCCCCTGCTCCATAGACAACTGGGGGAAACAACACAGTGAATGGAGCCTTTCGTTTTTGGTGCCGACGGCTGACAGGTAGATCTGATCGGTGGGAGTAGCACTGATCACATGCAAGCATCACATGGATATATTATTGATATACATAATGTGATGTCATGTCTGCAGGGCCAGTGCTGGAGCGGAGGATTCCCAGGGGTTGTCTTATCTTAGACATGTCAGATAGGTGCAGGACTCACCTCTGGGACGCACACCTATCTCCAGAACGGCGACCGTGCATGCGCGGTCAAGGGCCCGTTCTGGAGATCCTGCATCTATCTTCCTTTGATGATATATCCTGAGTGGACACAACCCCTTTAAATGGTGAGCTTAATTTAGATTATTATTATTTTTATGTGTATTTTATACCATTTCTTGCTTGTGTCAGTTTCTTAAAATCCTGGACAATCTCTATAAAGCCGATGTCCACGGTTTATCGTTGATTATGGCTGCTCATCCTTGACATGTAAATGGTGGTCCTCCAAATGGAGGGGGCCAACTCTACTATGGGCCCCGTAGCTTTTACCTGTATGGTATTTACATCCTTATGATGTCCGCCGTAGTCGATTCCTAGTTTAGTCCCGTGGAATATTTTCTGAATAGTGGATATTTTTGGCACAAAGCGCCCCTTTAGATTCGAGGGATGTGCGGGCTATAACTGGTTAAACATCAGCATTGTGTCTATCCTGCCCGGTCTGTTTTTTAACCCATGGTGCACCCGCTGCTGTGACTCAGGTAGGAGGATAAATATTGCAGACTATTTCGAGAAGTGGCCCTGTCTTTGACATCGCTTTTCCCGTCCTGCGAGCACAGGTGCAGAGCTTTGGGCCCCCGAGCGTCTGTTCAGTCAAGACTTACCAGAATAAATACAGAGGCGTCGGTGGTTTTATTAAAATAAATGGAATGTTTACATGGGGTTGGCAGACACTTCTTTCGATCCTTTGCACAGGCGAGGATGCCAGGAGGGCTGCAGGTGTAGCGGGGCACTGCCAGACCATAAGGGTTGGGCACAGTAGCCAAGCTAAACACAGGGTGTGCACGGTAGTCGCTCCCGCTCTGATCTCGCCGGCCCATAACATTTCTGCTGATCTGCCGGTACCAGCTGCTCCCTGTAAATATGGATGGCGGCTACAGGGCAAGTTTTGGGAAATGTTACAAGAGAAATTCCCCGATATTAAAGGGGTATCCTAAATAAACGTGTCATATGGCTGCCCACAATTTAGGGGCTGCTGCCCTCTGCACTTGGCAGGAGGGAAGCAGTCAGGATGCTGCTGGCATGAGGATGTGGTGGAAGCGACACAGGCTAGGAGTCAATAGCGGGGGGGTGAACCACAGGTACCAGGTGACATATCTAAGGGGAGAGACAGCAGTGTAATCCAAGGCAAGGACGCGTTCATACATGATCGTGGCAACAGGAATGATAGTCGAAAAAAGGGAATCTGTCATCAAATCCACCCTATTAAAACCAGCTCACAGATCCGATGAGCCCTTGCAAGCTGAATGTAAGGTTCTTGCTCCCACGTCGCTCCTTGACCTTATTGAAGAGAAAATGGCTTTCATGGGTGCAACTAGAGTGTTGCCATTGCACCTTGATTAACAGGGCCAGGCGTGAAGCTTCATTCACACCCGGCTCTGGAGTCTCATGACAGCACGATCGCCACTGTGTGTGTACAGGGATGAAGGCCTCATGTAAACAGGTGTCATGAAGGAGCTCTTATGGGGAAGCAAATAACCACAAATCCAGGAAAAATATGTCGTCTGCCCCCCCCCCCCCCCCCCAAACTGTGCAGCCCGATGCAGGAGCCCAATTATGTTTTGTGGCCCTATTGGCATCCATAGACCAGTCTTGATCTCCCTGCACTGGCGTGAGAGGTGCCTAATTTATTAAGAGGCAGAAGCCTCATAACAAATAAGACGAATCTCTGCCCTGCCGGGCGCCAGACGACCGAGAGGGGTGTAACAATGTGGTTTTATACAGCTTTGCTATATTCAGGCGCGGCTGAGGGCCTCTGTTACCCCCTTCGTTGGAGCAACAACCCGCTGGAATTCTGCATCTGCAGGAGAAGGACAGAGGTGCCATGATACCCCTTTAGTACTTTTACCCATTATGTCCCTTGTTTTACCTCTGCTCCACGTCCCTGTCTCAGGTGTAAGGCTCGAGGATAACGTCTGCAAGCGGCAGTAATGCCGATCATGGACATTACAGCCTAAAGGGTGAAAACCCAGTCAATGCGCGCTTCTGGATTAAGACCGGCATTCCCGTGCGGTGATCGGAGATGACGATCATTATTTCTAATAGACTGGGTGTCTCTGGAGAAACCCAGCATATTAGAGCTGCACTTCCTATGTTGGCCAGCAGGTGGCAGGCCAACCTAGGAGATCAGCAATTAGAGAATTACCTTATAGTCTCTTAAAAACAAAGTAGTGGACATTGTAGCCTCCTCGAGGGTCTACAATTTTTAAAAAAAAATAAAATAAAAGAATATAAAAATTTAAATCACCCCTACTTTCCTTAGAAAAAATAAATAAATACACAAATAAGAAAAAATATAAACATCATGGGCATCGCCACGCCCGAAAATGCCTGTGCTATTAAAATATCAAAATATTTTTCCAATATGGTGAATGGTGTCACAGAAAAAAGTATCAAAATGGCCGATTCGCCATATTTTCATCAATTTTTAAGGGTTTATGTCATGCACAATGGGGACATATCGCTAGCATAGGCCCCCAATGTCTTATAGGTGTGGGTCTTATAGTTGAGGGTCCTGCTGGGACCCGCACCTATATCCAGAACGGAGCCCCAAAAGTGAAGGAGGACACACTGCGCATGCACAGCCGCCCTCCATTCATTTTCTATGGGGCCGCCGAAAATATCGCTCAGCTATTTGCGTTGGCTCCATAGAAATGAATAGGAACGGTGGGCGGTCATGCACGGTACGCTCCCATTCATTTCTATGGGGAGCTGGCTTGATGGTGCCGGACCGGAGTCCTCCAGCCACCACCTTGCAGGGCTCCAGTCTGGATATAGGTTTTTGTTTTTGAAAAGTTTTTTTCCCCAAAGTTTAATTTATTTTTTCAGTATTTGTACATATAAAACCTACACATATGTGGTATTGTTGTAATTGTACTGACCCAGAGAATGAAGGGCACAGGTCAGTTTTGCCTCATAAGAAATACTGTAGGGACAAAACCGGTAAAACTGTGGAGGAATTAAGTTTTGTCTTTCAATTCCACCCTATTTGGAATTTTTTTCCCTGCTTCCCACTACATTGTATACCACATTAAATGGTGGCATTAGAGAGTACAACCTGTCCCATAGAAAACAAGCCTTCATTTGGATATGCGAACAGAAAAATAAAAAAGTTATGGCTCCAGGAAGACAGGGAAGAAAAATGAAAATGCAAAAAACAAAAACAAAAAAAACAAAAAAAACAAAAACTTCCGGTATCATAAGGGTTAAGGAGCAAAAAGAGGGGCAGATGGACTTTGGTCAAAATTAGGGACTGTCCCTCCAAAAGAAGGGCACTTGGGAGGTCTGCTTTAGTGCTTTTACCCACAGTGCCCCTTTATTACTTCTGTCCTGGGCGCCCCTTTATTACCTCTGTCCTAGGTGCCCCTTTATTACCTCTGTCCTAGGTGCCCCTTGATTACCCCTGTCCTGGGTGCCCCTTTATTACCTCTGTCCTAGGTGCCCCTTGATTACCCCTGTCCTGGGTGCCCCTTTATTACCTCTGTCCTGGGTGGCCTTTTAGCACCTCTGTCCTATGTGCCCCTTTATTAACCCTGTCCTGGGTGCCCCATTAGCACCTCTGTCCTAGGTGCCCCTTTATTACCCCTGTCCTGGGTGCCCCTTCATTACCTCTGTCCTCGGTGCCCCTTTATTACCTCTGTCCTGGGTGGCCTTTTAGCACCTCTGTCCTAGGTGCCCCTTTATTACCTCTGTCCTGGGTGCCCCTTTATTACCTCTGTCCTAGGTGCCCCTTTATTACCCCTGTCCTAGGTGCCCCTTTATTACCCCTGTCCTGGGTGCCCCTTTATTACCCCTGTCCTGGGTGCCCCTTTATTACCCCTGTCCTGGGTGCCCCTTTATTACCTGTGTCCTAGATGCCCCTTTATTACCTCTGTCCTGGGTGGCCTTTTAGCACCTCTGTCCTAGGTGCCCCTTTATTAACCCTGTCCTGGGTGCCCCATTAGCACCTCTGTCCTAGGTGCCCCTTTAGTACCTCTGTCCTGGGTGCCCCATTAGTACCTCAGTCCTGAGTGTCCCTTTAGTACCTCTGCTCCGGCTAATCTTTATAGAGATGTACATTTGATACTAGTATTGGGACAAGGAAGACGCACGAGCTCCGCAGTGACATTCTCTGTATATGCGGCTTTATATGAACACTCAGTGAGCGGTGATGACATATACAGGACAGCCCAGCACCAGTTACATCACAGCAGTAGTCGTGGCCGAGTGGTTAAGGCGATGGACTAGAAATCCATTGGGGTTTCCCCGCGCAGGTTCGAATCCTGCCGACTACGGAAAGTTTTTATTTTTATTTAATACCACTATTATTTAATTTAATATAATATTTTATAATTTTGATGTCATTCTCTCACGTTCCCCCCCTCTAGAAAACCGCGCTTTTATTATTACACAGCATCTTCTACCACAGCGGTGGGAGAATAACATGTGGGACGTGCGCTGCCCTGTGCTGTATCCTGTCCCGTGATTGGGACACTACAGAGCCGCCGCCTCTTCCCGCCATGGCCGCTCCGGTGCTCACATCCAGGTCAGTCTGCGACTCCTGTTAACCATTGCCACGCCGGTGAGCAGCACTGACTGCTTGGACAGGGAGGCACGGGGAGAAGTTGCGGGGTTACTGAGCTTTCGGCATGCGGTGGCCTGTATACACCGCTCAGTGTGCGGGGATAGAACGTCCCCTTTTTAAGATCCCTGTGTACAATCTAATTTTCACAAGGCCTAATCTAGAAACGAATGCCAAGACAAGTTGCCGATGGCGTCCAATGAAATCACTTGTTTCACCGTATAACCTCTACTAGACAAATGAAAGTTTAGATCTGAGTGGTCGTTGTGGTTTATATACCATTACCCATAGCAACCAATCAGGTAGCTGCTTTCACTTTGGTTGCTATAAGCAACCTCTGACACTGCTTGTGCAAGAGTCCCTATTGTAGCCAATCACATAGCTGCTTTCATTTCCTATCTGCCAGTTGCCTACTGTTCAGAAATGCTTTAGTAATATGACAGACTTTTACAAAAAACTGTGGCAATGCTGCTCTAAGCAACCAATTAGATTTCACCTTTTATCTTTCACAGGCCCTTTGGAAAGTAGAAGCAGAAACCTGATTGGTTGTTATGGGCAACTACTTTTTTTTTGTACCACTATTTCAACATACTTTATTTCACTCCATGTGTTTGCACACAATTTTCATGTTTTACTCTTTAAAATATAAACCTAGTTCCAAACCCTATGTCCCTTGAGCACATAAGAGTATACTCAGACACTGCCGTTGTGCAGCTGTGATTTCAGTGCGCTGTTCCTGCGCTAACTGGAACTGGTGGTAAAATGGTGGTGCAGCAAACACTCGCCCCTCAGGGTGTATTCACACATTTCTGTCATATCCTGTTTTATTTTTATTTTTTTTTTTTTGCAGAGAATTTAGCATAATTGCAGCATAATTTTTTCTTGCAGACACATTGAAATGAATGGTTCTGCATACGGTCCGCAAAAAAACGGAACGGACATGGAAAGAAAATGCACCAGTTTTGATAAATCTCCCCCACTGAGTTTTGTTAAGACTACTTTCACACTTGCGATGTTAATTCCGGTATTGAGATCCGTCAGAGGATCCCAGTACCGGAATTAAGCGGATCCGTTTTGATTTTGCACATCAGGATGCATCCGTTCTGTTAGGATGAGGTGTGAAATCAAAATGGATCAGTCACTAAATACATTGAAAGTCAATGGGTTACGGATCCGTTTTTTTAGGCTCCATAAAAATGGATCTGTCACCATTGATTTACATTGTTCTCATTGCCGGATCCGTTTTTATGACTTGTTGACAAAACTTGCAGTGGTTTTATGTCCGGTCACAAAACATCCTGATGCATCCTGAACGGATCTCTGTCCATTTAGAATGCATGAGGACTAGAGATGAGCGAGCAGTGCAGTTCCGTCCTCACCCGTCTTAAAGTCAGGGAGGACGGAACCGTTTGGTATGAGTGTGAAATGCCCGCAGGCATTGCGGATCCGTCCTTGACTTACATGCAGATGAGGACGGATCCGCAATGCCTGCGGGCATTTCACACGGGACCCGAGCGTTACAGTGCTCGTAACGAGCACTGCTCGCTCACCTCTAATGAGGACTAAACGGAAAGGTTTGTTTCCGGTATTGAGATCCTCTGCTGGAAAACAACAAAGCAAGTGTGAAAACAGCCTAAAACCTTACATTACAAACATTTCATAGAGACATATCAAAAGTTTTAATCAGTGGGGCCACTGCTTTAGGCTGGGTGTTGCGATGATCGCAATGCCATTTTGTGAAATCGCAACTAATGGCGGAATGGGGCGCGATATTCTACGACTGTTGCAAAAAATCCCAGACTCTTGAATTTTTGATCTTAAGTCATGCGCACGACCATATCTGTTTTGCAGCCCACAGATCATGGATCCACAAAACACAGATCACAGCTCTGTGCGTGCCAATAATTTGTTGTTTTTTTTTTTACTCCTGTAGAAATGTCCTATCCTTGTCCGCAAAACGGATAAGAATAGGACATGTCCTTTTTTTTTTGCGAATCCGCGGAACAAACATACGAATGCGGTCAGAACATGTTGTGCCGTCTGCAAGTTTTACGGCCCCATTGAAATGGATGACTCTGCCTCCGATCCGCAAATCCCATGGAGAATTGCACAACACATTTCTCCATGTAGTTCCAGCCTTAAGGCCCCATACACATTAGTGTATTGTCTACTAAGCCTGCCGAGAATGGTGGGTTCAGTCGACAGTCTACGGCCGGTTTTTATTTCGGCAGTGAACAGCCTGCCACGCCTGTCTGGATCCCGATATTACTGGCCCCATTGACTATGGTGGGGTCCGGCGGAGATCCAGCCGCTATTCGGCAAATATGCCAGGATTCAGCTGGACCAATATCACTGCATGCGCTCCGGTAAAATCGAGGAAATTCCGGTTCCAGAGATGCTGTTCCGGCAGAAAACAGTAAATTCTGGCAGTGTGAAACAGGCCTAATGAGGAGCTCCTGACAGATGATGTCAGTGGAGAGATAGATCATTAGAAGTGAAAATTTCCACCCAATGTTTTTTGTTCTCCCGGTAGATAAGCCGCCGCCTGAGCTGTCTGACAGCGGCTTTCTCCATGTGGAATACGCACACAGGTTCGGCTGAGCTGAACGTCTATATGTATGAGGGAGTCGAGAGAGGTAGCTGTCAACTGAACGATGGACTGATTGGATGTGAATGGCCACCCTTTGGGATAGTAGCAGGGATTGGTGTATGTCCCTGCCGCCTGCACAATAGTGAAAGCACTCTCATGTTAGAGTGCTAGCCATGGGGACAAACGTCAGCCTCTGCTGCCATCACTTAACTACCATTGCTTTTCAGTAGTCTCCACGAGACATCTTGGAGGGGTAGGCACGTATGAGCCGCACACAGCACCGTTCTTGACTTCAAAATGACAGAAACCCAACAGTCTCTGTCACCGTAAGGGCCCATGTGGTGGAACTGACTGGAGCCGCGTGTCCATTAACAATCAGCAAGTAGTTAGCAATTGAGTGCTTACATCTGCATATGTAGCAGGAGAGAAGCGTTCCTTCCTGGCAATCGCCTGCTCGCTAGTGGAGGAGACCTCTGCTATTACATGCAGTGTTCTCCTCCTCAGTATGGGAAGGAGTGCCCGCTAATGCCACTGCTCGTCCCCATACTGAAGCATTGTTTGCCGGTAGCAGAGCGCTGATAACACGGCACAATCTGCTGCCGGCAATCAATTATTTTTAAACATGTTGAAAGACTCCAATTACTCGATGAACGAGCAATCGCCGGCAGTATTACACTGCCAGATCGTCGCTAACGAGTGTTCAGATAAACGATACGAGCGATGATCTTAGCGATTATCTTCTGGTGTAATAGGGCCTTTAGTGGCATGTCCTTGGAACTGAAAGGGTTAAAGAAATAGTGCACGTTGCACCAGCTGTATGGGATGAAACACATGTGAAGGGGGGCTTAACCCAAAATACTGGGCCCACTGGTAGCTCAGCAGGAGAGGGCTCATTACTGTACATATCCAGCCTTCCATGCATGGTCTGCATTACCTTGCAGCGATCCAGTGTCCTGTGCTAACCTTTCCTTGGTGTGGATCCAGTGCCTGCGCGCCTACAGAGTATCTTCTGTCATCACGTTCTAATGCCCGGAGGTCTGCATAGCTGACACACGCAGCTTAGTGATTGGCGTTACAGGAGATTGCCAGTGTGAGAGGAAACGTGGCCAAATCATACGAAATATTGTTGTTTAAGCCTAAAAATCAAATTACTGCCTGAATTTCATATTCTCCAGTTCTGGTGCACGGATTCCAAGCATTTGTTAGATTTCATGTTTTTGTCCAAACGTCCAGTTGTTCCAACAAACAAAATTTTTTATTCTTTCAAGTGTATGTAGGTAGCCTTTTTGGTGAATCTGTGAGGATAGGGGTAGAGGATGACTTCTCTATAGGAGTTGCAAGGCGTTGATTTGGCCATGTTGCACTTTTGCATTGGAAGCTCTGATAGGGTCTCTGTCAAAAATGGAAGACAGCATAGCACAGCATGCAGCACTATTTGATCTGGTCAGATGTTGGACACTGTTATGAAAAGCCAGAGGATCTCATTGTTGTCTATCACGTGATGGATTCGGCACTGCCATTATTTTCAATGTTCTGCTCCTTTGTTGGAGATGGACTTAAATTGATTCTCATCACAACCCACCCTTTATAGAACCACTGTTGAGATCAGATGGTCACCTCAAGTCCTGCTCCTGAGACCCCTTACAGTTAACTGGTTTTTCAAGGGGAATATACATAATGGATTGTGGTTGCAGCAAAGGAAGTGTCGTATTAGATGGTGCCATGTAATGCATGGATGGTGGTTGTGGAACATCTTTCTGTGACTTCTATATAACTTGAGGGACAACGTGTTTACCTAGAGGCAGGCTGTTGTGTATCCCAACCTTCTTTCTTGCAAAAATAATAAAGTGCACTTCTAACCCTGTAGTCTTCTTCTTGCTTGAGTTCCTGGGACAGGAAGTAGCTACCTCAGAAACACCATACTAGCTGGTCATATGACTGCTTTTTGTCACCTGGTCATCCATAGATTCCTCACTTTCCCAGCTCTCCATGGCAGTCAAAGACTGTGAGAGAATCCTCTTCCTCCCATTCCGGCGGACAAACCCTCCAATTTCAAGCTGAACAGGCGTGTGCTTTAGGGGATTGGGAATGATAGTTTGTTCAATAGGCATCTATCTTCTGTCAGTGTTGGGTAGGACAGACTAGATCCTTCACCAAAATGTAAATTCCCCTCAATGCACTAAGTACTTAAGTCTGCTGGTGTCCATCCATTATAAAGTCACGTATTATCTACTGGACATACACACTAGTGGGGGTCATTTATCAAATTGGTGTAAAGTAGAACTGGCTTAGTTGCCCATAGCAACCAATCAGATTCCGCCTTTCATTTTTGACAACTCCTTAGGAAAATGAAAGGTGGAATCTGATTGGTTGCTATGGGCAACTAAACCAGTTCTACTTCACACCAGTTTAATAAATGACCCCATGTTTGACGACCAAACCCACCAATTTCAAGTAGAACAGGCAGGTGTTTAAGGGGATCGGGACTGATAGTTCATTCATTTGGCATCTGTCTTACGTGCATGGCTGGCCTAAGATTGTAGAATGTGAAATCTAGTATCACCGACCAAATATGTATCTCTCAGGGTTGTGTAGAACAGACTAGATCCTTCACCCAAATGTAAATTTTATGAAATAACAGGTTTGATAAACAAGGAATGCTGGAAGTGGTGCCATCTTTAAAGGAGGAAGTAGCTAACTTCTTCTACTGATAGAGTTCAATGTAGCGGGCAGCTTGGGATATATCTATATGAAAAGAGTGGTGGAAGAGTAATGGAAGTGATAGTTGGAAACCAGGCGGGCATCATTACTGTTGTCTGGCCATGATGGCCTTCTTGTTGTAGACTCAAATTTGACCCTCACTGACCAAACCTCTCCGTGCACTTAGTACTTAAGTCTGCTGATGTCTGTACATTGTGAGATGTCTTCTTCTCAGTATTGTTAAGCCTTTAATACATTGTGGTCACTTGACTTTTTCCAGGCAGATTCAGAATGTGCACACGGCTCTGGACATGTGGGTCCCAGAATACCAGGAGATCCGTGGGAAGATGATGACTGGACACGTAGAGTATCAGATTGTGGTGGCCACTTCTCTACCTGCTTTCAAATCATCCAGACACAGGCCTGAGGATGTTGTACAGTTTGTTGTAAGTACAGAGTGGTGATGGTGACTCTTCTCTTTTCATACAGTAGTAATAGTTGGGTTAAAGAGAACTATTCATGGTCTGAGAATCTCATTCAAGTGGTTTCATCGCTGGGTTAAACATTTTCCTTGTTGAGGATCCAAAGGTTAAACTAGCCCTAGGAGTTGGGTTGGAAAGTACTATTATAGGCCAATCAGAAGCAAATCTACTGTTATTCCATATAGTAGTTGTGACTTTTGTATCCTCATCTTAGGAAAGTGCACCATGCAATTGGGGTGCACCTAGCCTTTCTGCTGCCTGAGGCAAGAATTGAAATGGCGCCCCCCTCTAAGCCTACTGTTAAAGGGAGTCTTTCACCTGATCTGAGCGTCATAGACCGCTCAGATCAGGCTCTAGACCCCCTTACACACATTACCACACTACCTTTGGCTAAGTTGTCCCACGCCGTATATGCCAGAAAAACACTTTTAATCCTTCTGTCAATCACCCCCCCTCAAGTGCCCGGATAAGGCTGGAAGGAGCCCAAGCCTCCGGGCTATTTCTAATGCAAACGCCGCCCTTCTCCATCATCCGTTCCGCCCAGTATTATAATACTCCTCTCCGCCTCCTGTAACAAAATCCCACGGAGCGGGGACTGGCGCATGCGCAATAGCTTACACTGCTCTGCCTACAGTGGGCAGCAAAGCGCGCATGGGCCGGGGGACCCTCGCAAGCGCGGGGTTTTGTTACAGGAGGCGGAGAGGAGTATTATAATACTGGGCAGAACGGATGCTGGGGGCTTGGGCTCCTTCCGGCTTTAGCGAGGTTCCGGGCACTTGCGGGGGGTGATGGTTGGCACGGACTGATTCACGCAAGGTGCATATTAAAATATATAATTTAATTATGCCCCTATACAGTGCCCCCCATATAAACCCCTTCTTTGTGGCCTCAGTAGATGCCCCCATAGTGCCACCCAATAATGTGCCATTAACAAGTACCCCCATAGATGCCCCCACAGTGCCCCCCAATAATGTACCAATAAGAAGTCCCTCCCAATAATGTGCCAGTAAGAAGTGCCCCCATATCATGTGCCAGTAAGAAGTGCCCCCATAGCGCTCCTCTCCTGTATTGGAAAAAAAAAACACTTATACTTACCTCCATCGGGCTGGCAGCTGGCCACCTGAGCTGGCCACCTGAGCTGGCCTTTGATGGCTAGTGCCTGCAGCCTATCAGAAGAACGGGGAAGTGAGACGCCTCTCTCCTCCCCTGCCCAGTCCTGAGGACGGCGATAGAGATGACTATGTAGATGAGATCTTCCACAATGGAAGCGCTCATCTCCCTGTCCCCCTGCTATCACCACCCTCGACTTGTGACCAGGGCCCTGATTGCCGCGGCCCGGCAAACATCCATCCTGGGCTGGTGGTTGGGGACCGCTGTTCTAAACGTGTTCTGAGACCTGTGCTGAGGTCAGGAGGGAGTAGATAAGATGTGATATCACCGATTGTGAATGATGGATCCTGCTTTATCTATATATAGATGTTATTGTGCATTGTAATCCTGCCTGTGATGATAATGAGGTGACTGTTGAATATTAATAGGCTTAGTATCCAGTGTGAAATTTGCAGGATCTTGTGGGGTTTTTTCTTTCTTAATTCAGAAATGTGAGTTAAACAGAAATTCATTTTCTGCTGACATATTCCCTTTAGAGGGGTTGTAGAGGATTTTACTGTTGATGGTCTATCCTTAGGCCATCGGTGTCTGATCAGCAGGGGTCTGACAGCCCGCGACTACCAGTCAGCTGTTTCTGTTGCCAATAGCGGAGCTCTTTACTGCAGTACGGTAAACGGGAGCTGCGCTGCAGTAATCAGATCTGACCTCTGTATATCTGCTGTTTACTCTTATCATTAATTTCTAGGTTTAGTGTACCTAGTTTTATGCTGCTGTCCCTTTCTCTACTAGACTAAGGACTAAAGGCATAATTTTCATTAGATCGTGGACTGAGCGACCGCATGTACACTAGACTGTGGCTTCAGTGTAGCATTTAGTCTAGTCTGTGGCCTCAGTGCCTCATTTACATTAGACTGCGGACTGACCTCAGCCTTTACACCAGACTATATACTGACTCTTTTCCTTTCATCCTATTTTGTTTCACACTACGATAAAAGTGAGAAAACATAAATTAAAGGGGTTGTCCAGGTTCAGAGCTGAACCCAGACATACCCTTAATTTCACCCAGACAGCCCGTCTGATGTTAGCATCTCATGCTCCGATGCCCTCCCTTGCCCTGCACTAGATCACGTAGGGTAAGGTCTCTTTTGTTTACATAATACACACTGCCAGGCGGAGGCTTCCACCCAGCAGTGTGTTTGGTGACGTCACCGGCTCTGATGGGCCGGCTTTAGCGCTGCCCTAACCGTTTTACTGGCTAGGGCAGCGCTAAAACCCGCCCATCAGTGCCAGTGACATCACTGGGCTCACTACTGGGCGGAAGCCTCCGCCTGGCAGAGCCCGGTTTGTCACAGGAACCGGGCAAAATGCCTTTTCCCTGCGCCATTTAGCGCATGGCAAAGGAGGGCATCGGAGCATGACATGCTCCGATGCGAACATCAGGCAGGCTGCCTGGGTGAAATTAAGGGTCTGTCCGGGTTCAGCTCTGAACCTGGACAACCCCTTTAATCTCATACATGTGACTTTGTAGATCAGCTATGCCCTCCTCCTCCTTGTCACTGTCCTGTGTCTGGGTTGTAAGACAGGTGGCTGCAGCAGGCGCCTCCCCCCACCTAGTCTCTGTCTGCAGTAGGGTAAAAGATAGTCTTGTCTGGTGGCCATTCCCCAGCCGAATATGGACAGATCAGCATCCGATGAATCCCTGTTCTCTGTAGGATTTTTACAGGACTGAAGATGCAGAAAATCCTGCAGACCGGCAAACAGCGGGGGGAATATCTCCTCTTTTATTACTCTAGGTTTCTTTACATTTAGAAGACTTTTCTGCACCATTTCCCCTTTTCTTCTTATTTGAACCCTGAAAATGTTGGACTTCTGGGCATTTGAGACATTTATTTTTTTGGAGATGCCAGAACCATGAGGAGATCTGGCCCGCAGGCTGCCAAGTTAAACTCATTTGTACTAATTCCGCTTGTGCGAGGATCTGGAGTTCTGCTTAGGATTGATTACATGAATACTGACACGGCGTAACTCTCTTTACCGTGTGTCGGCAGTGAAGTCATCTGACAGATGCCAGCCGCAACGCAACGGGGACGTTCCAGATGGAGGCTGACATAATGCTGGCAAGGTTACACATAGCTTAGTTATGTATGAAAACACCGGGGGAGCGCATACTGAAGCCATGAGGTCTCCTTCATACTTTCGGGAGCGGGGACAGTAATAATAACACGACGCACATTTGTATCTGATTTTTTATTGTCTTGAATGACAACATGTTAAACTTTTCAACTCCGAGGGTAAAAAAAAAAAAAAAAATCCTCCCCCAAAAAAATCAAAAACTGGTGGAGCCTCGACACGCTCTTTGAATTAGGATAAATATTACAATTATTGGCGTTTGTTTCGTTATTTTGATGGAGAATCAAATGACTTGAGATTGATTCCAGACCTTCCATCGCCATTAGTGTGGCCATGAAACATGTGAAGCCATGCCTAATACTGGAACGCACCAAATTAAATTAATAGTATCTACTCCTGGCAGGAACTTCTCCTGATATTTTTTTTTTTTCGTTTTGGATTTTAGACTCGGGGTTGCCAGAAAATAATGACTTGTTAGAACGCCAGCCAGGGCGATTACTCTGAAGAAATGTGCACTTGCAGCTCTTTATTGAAATAGCTTTTAAAGGGAGCCATTAGGGGCACTTGTGTGAGCTGGCAAGCAAACGCGTTTCGAGTTTGAGTTTCTTAAAGGAAATGTGAATAGCTATAAGTGACCTGTTAAACAGTAGCTTCGAAGGGTGTCCAGGTGCATACATCCTCAGAGACGTGCTCCTAGGCTTTCAGCATTGATGTTTTAATATATGCAAATGAGCCTCTAGGAGCAACGGGGGCGTTGCCATTACACCTAGAGGCTCTGCTCGCTTTACAACTGCCGTGCCCTGTGCAGGGAAGGATGTTATGATGTTTTCACTGCCTGGCCCTGTCAATCAAAGTGCAGAGGGAGCAGCAGCTGAAGAGAGAGCAGAGTCTCTAGGTGTAATGGCAACACCCCATTGCTCCTACTGGCTCATTTGCATATATTAAAGGGGTGCATGCATTAAGGCTGCAAGTTGTGACCCAACCAGAACCCATACTTATACATATAACCAGAGCTTCATTTTACCTTGCAATCCATTTTTCTATCTCCTATGTGAGCCTGCAACACACTGAGAGTATCATGGCTCCTGACCTTCCCTCACAACAACTACAATCCTCACAATCCTTAGCTTTCCTGCTGTGAGATTCTTCTTGTTCATGAGTGTTGATGATCACTGATTGACTGCCTGATATCACAGTGTAGACACACCCCCCTCTACTAAGTTAGCTGCAGCACACTGACATTTAGCTAGAGAACTGATAGCAACACACACTGAGCATGCCTGACCTGACAAAGGCTCAGAACTACAGGTCGGTGCCATGGTAACTTATGAGGAACACAGTGGGTGGCAGGGGAAGAAAAGTACTTTATAACTACAGTACTGAACGGTAAATATGTGAAATTGACATTAACTGTATATTAGGGCCAGGCAGCTCGCTCTATCTGCTGCCGGCCCTGTCCGCGCTGCAGATCCCGCGCCTGCGCCGTGTGGCATTCATTCGGCGCAGGCGCGTGAGTGCAGCTCCCGGCTTCATCACTGCGCATGCGCCGAATAAGGGCCGCGCGGGATCTGCAGCGCGGACAGGGCCGGCAGCAGATGGAGCGAGCTGCCTGGCCCTGTCCATCACAAGAAAGTAGGCGTACCTAAAGGTGGGGAAACGGCGATACTAGGTGCAGGGTTACCGCCCCTTGCACCTAGTAATGGTTCATTTACATATTACTAAAGTCGATTTTATACAAAAACGCATACTGCAATCAGAGAGTGAGTAACACTTTGGGCATCAGGTGACATTTGCACATTGCAAATGTCATCCTGTTTTATATGCCCAAAACTGGTGACAGAAACCCTTTAAATTGTCTAGCTGAGGACTACCATCCAGGTGCGCTCTTGGCCAAGCATAGTGGGGCAGCCACTTTAAAGGAATTTCCAGATTTATGTGATTTCTCATGTATGTCATTTTAGCTTTCTTAATATGTCTACATTTTTTAATGTAGCTATTTTTTATTTTTAAGAATATTCCTAGATGGGATGGCCATATTGGAGACCATGTATTGTCAGTGCAGAAAGGTGTGAGTGACGGGGGAGCTGCGCGCAGAACCTTACCTGTGTGTACAGAGTTAGGGCCCATGCACACAAACCTTTTTGCACGAACTCCGCGTGCATTCTGTTTCCATATGTCTGCGTGGCCGTTCCGCAATAACGATAGAACATGTCCTATTCTTGTCTTTTTTCTGGACTAGGATAGGCATTGTTACAATGGATCCGCAAAAAAAGAATGGATGCAATATGGATGTCACATGGACGTCATCTGTATTTTTGGGGATCCGTGTTTTGCGGACCGCAAAATAAATACAGTTGTGTGCATGAGCCCTTATTACTATCCTGCCTTCTTCAGGCCTTCAGTAGTAAGATAGGGCTGTCATATACCTTACCTTATAATGACATGACTCTGCTCGTTCTGGACCAGCTATTACAGTAAGCTACAGAAAACAGCAGCCTTTTTGACCTTTAAGGGGTTGTCCATTTTCCACTCAGATCTCTAAAGTGCCGTACACTGGTGTCTAAAGGCATGATAAGAAGACAGACTGTTAGCTCACTCCTCCTCCATTCAATGAGGCTAATCTATGTGTGGAAACTGCACCAAAAATTAACATATTCATTTTTTTCCCCTATGACATGAATGCATTGAAAGTTGTTTGGTGTTTTGTTTTTTTTTTGCAGTGGATTTCAGCGTGCTTAAAATATGCTTAAATCTATGGCAAAAAATGCAGTGTGAACATACCCTAACCATGCAGTCTGTCTGTACAAGGAAGCTAAGTGTATTAGTGTCAGCAGAGGTCCTGTTGCTGGGTCAGGGTGGTGTTGGTCACTATGTAGCCTTGTAGCTAATTTTAGAGTAGGGACCTTGAAATGGCAAATGGGCTTCCGTTTTGGTGCAGCAGCCCCTTTAATGTCATGAGGAAACGGGGCCTTAAACGCCATGGGGGAAACTTATCAAAACTGGTGTAAAGGAAAACAGGCTTAGTTGCCCGTAGCAACCAATCAGATTCCACCTTTCATTTTCCAAAGGAGCTGTGAAAAATGAAAGGTGGAATCTGATTGGTTGCTATGGGCAACTAAGCCAGTTCTACTTTACTCCAGTTTTGATAAATCTCCCTCAAAGTTCTAAAGGCCAAGGTTCATCCCTAAACTTTGACTTAAGGGGCTTGTCTAGTTTCAGGAAAATCAGGACAACACGTCCTTCTACAAAATAACAACTGAGCATTAATTATGTCACAGATCCCGAACCACCTCTTTAGTTCTCACGGTAGGTCTCTGTTTACCTGGTCACATCGACCACATGTGACCACTGCAGCCAATCACTGTCTTCAGCAGTGTACTGTCGAGGCCACTGGTTGACTGCAGTGGTCACGTGCTGTCAACATGACATCACCGCAGCGGCCAGGTAATCAGAGCCATGCCAGAAAACTGA
>ONZH01015227.1:0-20735 GCA_900303285.1 Rhinella marina
TTGCAACAGCTGGGGCCGCAGGTTGAGCATGCCTGGATTAGACGACGGGTCTTTCCCCAGGAGAGGGTCACTAGACAGACCACCTAGTACAGAGGAGCCTTTCATCCGAGCAGTTCCCACAGTTCTGCTGTCCACCATCCAGCCTCAGGCTGCCCCTTCATTACACACCCCTGTCTCTGCCCGAACCATCTCCAGTCGTGCAGAGGAAGGAAATTTTGCATCACAGCCCCCAATTTATGGCCTGCCATTGAGAGCTAGCCACCGTCACCTTGGTTTGCAGTGGTGTCGTGAACACCTGGACTCCTCGTCCTTAGTGGTGAATCCAGGTTCTGTTCAGGACCTGACGATGGTCCGTTTTGATTATGGAGATCTTGTGGTGAGCGCTTCAATCCTATTTTCACTGTGGAGACACACTGCCCCAAGTGCTGGTGATGATCTGGGGAGCCATCGCCACGGGCGGCCCGGATCTCGGCTGGGGTCTCCGGGCCACGGGCGGCCCGATCTCGGCTGGTCCTCCGGGCCACGGGCGGCCCGGATCTCGGCCGGGTCTCCGGGCCACGGGCGACCCAACAGGGTCCTAGAGCCTCCTTTCCATTGTACAGTTTCCCTAAAAATCATCTGAGGGATTGTATTTTTTTTAATGAATGTATATTGCAGAATAAAAGCGCTGCAGTGCTGTAGAGCGCCCCCTAACTACCACATTTTAGAAATAACATCCTATGGAAAGCTGCACCACTTGCCAGCTATGACACTAAAGGCTTTGGGGCTGATCCAAGCTCACTGACTGATGTATAACGCGTGCCTTCTTCCCCCTTAAAACTTAGTAGATACTTTTAAATTGATGCAATGGCTTGTTTTGATGGCAGGTGTCTTCCTCTTTGGGTCGGTGCCCGAGGTATTGAATTTGACTGGAAGTACATCCAGATGAGCATTGATTCCAACATCAGCCTGGTAAGACGTCCTCACTGCCCTGTCTCATTCCTGTCTTCTGCTAAATGCCTGGTGTACCCTCTCAACCTGTACCCATTGGTGTTGTCAGGTGCACTACATGGCGGTGGCGGCCCTGGTCTGGATGTGGACGCGCTACGATCTCCCTGCTCACTTCCGGCTGCCTGTCACAGTCCTCTTGGGGCTCAGCATGTACAAGGCCTTCCTCATGGAGTGAGTATTTACCTTCTAAACTGCTTAACCCCTTCAGCCACCTTGACGTACTGGTACATCGCGGTGGCTGAGGGAATGTGTGGAGCAGGCTGCTGCGGTAAGCCCACTCCATACATGGCGACTGATGGCTGTATAATACAGCAGGCACCCAGCCGCAGTGATGGGGAATGGCAATCATGCCAGACCCCGTTGTTTAACCCCTCGGATGCTGCCATCATCAGTGATCGCGGCATCTCTGAGGTGAGGCAGAGGGATGCAGCTCCCTCTGCCTTTCCGATAGGAGCCCCCGCAGTGAAATCACGGGTCTCCAATTGGTTACCATGACAGCCTGGAGCCTGCTGGAGGTTCTCAGTCCTGCCATGGTAAACTGGCTGTTAAGCCGTGCATGAGGCACAGCTCAGCAGGCAGCACGTCAAAACGCAAATTACTGTAATAGATCTGTAGTAGGGTGAATAGGACAAGGGATCAAAAGATCCCAGGTTCAAGCTTCCAAAGAGGGCTAAAAGTTACTGCTCGTGCACACGAACGTATTTTCTTTCCGTTCCGTTCTTTTTTTTTTTTTTTTGCGGACCATATGCGGAACCATTCATTTCAATGGGTCCGCAAAATGGAAGGTACTCCGTGTACATTCTGTATCCGTATGTCCGTATTTCCGTTCCGCAAAAAAATAGAACATGTCCTATTATTGTCCACATTACGGACAAGGATAGGACTGTTCTATTAGGGGCCGGCTAATCCGTTCTGCAAAATACGGAATACACACGGACGTCATCCGTATTGTTTGTGGATCCGTTTTTGCGGACCGCAAAATACATACGGTCGTGTACATGAGCCCTTACAGTTAAAAAAAAAAAAAAAAAAAAAATAAACTATTAAAAGTTTAAATCACCCCTTTGCCCAATTTTACATATAAAAATGTATAAACAATAAAAAAAATAAAATTTAAACATATAAGGGATTGCTGCGTCCGAAAATGTCTGAACTATTAAAATATAAAAAACAATTTCCTGTGTGGTGAACACTGTAATGGAAAAAAAAAAATGGAAAACACACATTTCACCAATTTTCAGTCACGGGCCCCCCCACAAAAAAAAAAATTGAATAACAGTGAAAGTCGTATGTACCACAAAAACGGTACCACTAAAAACTACAGTACGTCCCACAATTATCGTGCACGCATACAGCTCTGTGGATGAAAATATAAAAAGGTTCTAGCTGTCAAAAAATGGCGATGTGATGAAAATTTAGATTTTTATTTTTAAAAAGTAATAAAATAAAAAAAAAAAACAACTATACAGGTTTGGTATTGCCGTAATCGCATTGAGCTGTGCGATAAGGACGTCGTGTCGTTTTTACAGTGCAGAGAACGCCGTAGTATCAAAACCCAAAAAACAAACATTGGCGGAATCGTGTGGGTTTTTTTTCTTTTCTTTAATTTAACCCCACAAAGAATTTTTTCCCCCCCCCGTTTTCCAATACAAGACATGGTCAATTAAATAGTATCATTAAAAAAATACAACTTGGGCCCCATTCACACGACACGATATACGACAATATTGCGGAATAGATGCGGCCCCATTCACCTCTATGGAGCGGGGAGCCGATGAAGCGTGTCCTATACTTGTCCGCACGTAGCATTTTGAATGGGGCCGTCCGACGTGTGTTCCAAGCATGCGGGACACACACCGGGCGGCCCCTGTATTATTGTGGGTCCGCAATAATACGGCCATCTGAATGGGGCCTTAGCCCTCGTATGGCTATGTAAATGAAGAAAAAATAAAAAGTTATGGCTATTGGAACGTGGGGAGGAAAAAACAAAAATGAAAAACAAAATTTTAAGGGGTTAAAGGGTCTTGTGAAAAGTGCGGCTTCGAGCCACCAGTCATTTTGTGGACTGGTTCTGTTGTAACGGACTATCACCAGTGATATCAGGAATGATTTTTAACTTCTAGTTGTACATAAGGATGCTTCCATTCACTGACAGCAGGCAGAGGTCATAACATTGTTTTTGCTCTTTCTTTTGCAGCTGCTTTGTGCACATTTTCTTGCTGGGCAGCTGGACGGCTCTGCTCCTGAAGGCGGTGACCACCGGCGTCCTGTCCCTGAGCTGCCTCACGCTCTTTGTCAGTCTCGTCCACGGTAACTGAGGCCCCTCTTGCGGAAGATGTGAACACGGGGGTGGGGAGAGCTTTCTATGTATTCTACTTTAAATTAATTTCATAAAACCTTTATAATAAAAGATGGGACCATGCGCCTCTGCTTTCCATCTTTGGCTGTCAAGGTGCAGAACCCTTTACGTCACTGCTTTCTGTACAAAGCATGTCGTGCCGCATTGCATAGTGGGAGATGTCGACATATGTCTCCCACAATGCAGTGCAGCAGGTTATAGGGCAGGGATCAGCAACCTCCAGCTGTTCTGAAACTACTACTCCCAGAATCCTCTCACTTCTATGGAAGTTAGTGTGCATGCTGGGAGTTGTAGTTTCACAGCCGCTGGAGCGCCGAAGGTTGCTGATCCCTGCTATGGAAGTTTCCATTGTCATTCTAAAGGCTTGCAGTGGCCACTGCCATTGATTTACTTTATCATATTCTGATTCTACATTGAATCACTCCTCCAATCACTACCAGAGCTGCACTCCTAATTCAGTTCTCTAAGGCCCCTTTCACACGAGCGAGTTTTCCGCGCGGATGCGATGTGTGACGTGAACGCATAGCACCCCTACTGAATCCTGACCCATTTATTTCAATGGGTCTGTGTACATGAGCGTTTCTTTCACGTATCAGTTCTGCGTTGCGTGAGAATCGCAGCATGTTCTATATTCTGTGTTTTTCACGCACAAAGAAGTCAAGGTAATGCGTTTTTCACTGATGGTTCCTAGGCCATGTTTTTTGTAAACCTTCAGTTTTTTTTTCACGCGTGTGAAAAACACATCAAAACACATTGCACCCGCGTGGAAAAAACTGAAACACTGAACGCAATCGCAGACAAAACTGACTGAACTTGCTTGCGAAATGGTGCGAGTTTTGCTGAATGCATCCTGAGCCAATCCGTATCATTCGTGTGAAAGAGGCCTAAGGCTTCATGCACGCGGCTGTTGCCCGGCCATGCCTATATTGCTGCCTGCAAACAGCGGCGTCCGCAGTATACGGGCTGCGGCCGTGTGCATCCCGCATCACGGATGTGGACCCATTCACTTGAATGGGTACGCAATCCAGAAGGTCCGGTGCAAAATGGAGGCACGGAAGCACCGTGGGGTTTCTCTACGTGCCTCCACACTTCAAAAAAGTACTGCATGCTCTAGTTTTTTGCGATGTTGACCAAGTTGAATGGGTCTGGATCCATCTGTGGAATCCGCACGGATGTTGCCCGTGCTTCGGGGACCTCAAATTGCCGTCCCCAATGCACGAAATGGCCGATCTGGATGCAGTCGCTTCTGTGTCCTCCCGCCATTTGGTGCCCTGCAATTGTCTTCTACTTGAAAAGAACCTGTAGCTCTCTTCCTGGTTCTCAAATAGAATGCCAGAACTGCAGTGAAGACTGACACCGTTATTAAAGGGGTTGTCAGAGTTATGAAAAAAATATATATAGCGCTGTAAATCTGTAAAACTGTAAAGTTAAGCAAGTTTTAGGCAAAAAAAAAAAATCTATATTTCCTCATCTCCCTGGTTCTCTTCTGGCTTTTTTTTTACCTGCAGTAATAACAATCTCTGCCCTTCCCCTGCTCTGCAAAAGGAGTGAATACAAGTGCTGCCCTGAGTGACATGTCTGCCTGCTTGGATACTCGGCAGCATGCTGTATGTGTAGAACTACAAGTCCCAGTTGTACAATGACATTACTGATGCACAAAGAAACTTCCCCCTACCTTTCTTGTGCAATACTCTGCAGATCTCCTCCAGTATCAGGATTTGCCCTCCTCTTCTTGTAGACACAGCTATGTCTCTTCATTGCCTGTAGCTACTGTTGTAAAGCCTTGAGTCCTGTGTGTGTTCTGGCTGAAGGGGTTAATGTTTTATCTGAAAGAATCCAGGGAGAGAGCAGGAGCTGGCAGAGCAGGGGGGCGTGGCCAGCCCAGTGCAGGGGGTGTGTGGCCAGCACAGTGACTTCTCGTGTACAGGCTCTTATCTGCTGGTGCACGAATAGTAGATGAGCAGGAGCAAAAGCTGACATCACAGGTCATGTGACCCTGAGTGAAATCTGAGAAACCAGCAGCTTTAAAAGCACAAAGTGCTGGGAAAAGCTGTTATATTTGACTAGTTAGAAGCATACAAATGACAATAAAATAACTCGGACAACCCCTTTAACACTCATTAGTAAATAATTTATTTGTATAACACGGTAATCTCCATCGTACAGAGCTATGACATCACATAAGATCTACAACCACATTCACCCCCATTCCTGGGGCGCGATAGGCAAAGTCATTCTGAGCATAGATCACCCCCGGGCACACTGGAGCGACACCGCAGCTGTACCCGGAGGAGCTCACAGGCCGCGCCATTTCTGAGATCAAGTTTTGCAGATTTCTTATATACAGCAGATTCTCTGATTCGTCGTGTTTTGTGCCGGCCGTGAAATAATCGCAGAAAATCCAGAACGGGCTCCTTGTGAGCGAGGGGCCCGACTTCTTGTGTCTTCAGAGTAGGAGGGTAAGGGATGGGGGTCCGGGGCGTCTAATAGTAAAGTTCCTTGTCAAACCAGCCTGCGGAGAACACAAGGATGAATTAAAGGGCCGGTAACATCAAGCAGTGTCATGGCGGCAGCAGATGATCTGGACAGGACGGTTTGTATTGCTTGGTGCAGGTTTCCTCTGATTGCAAAAGTAACTGCACCTACTCCCCATAGTATGCACGCCCCCTACTCACAGCGGAACACACACACCCTGCGGCACTGTTGAAATGAATGGGTCCTTTTCTGATCCTCACAGAAAATACGGTCTTGTGCATGAGGCCCGCTTTTATCAGTGACCAGTTTAGTTGTGCTGACTGAAATCTGCCTCCTTACAGGTTCAGACGGCTTTTCTGCACCCATGCTTTACACTGCAGGTCTGCTACAGCTGTGATCAATGGCTTCAAATGGAGGCTGGCAGTTGAATTCACCTCCTGTCTTATTATATCCTCTGACTACTTCGCTGTCCACCATACTTTACACTGCACCTCTGCTTGTTCAGATTGATTGCTTGGTATTAGGCTACATTCACACGACCGTATGTATTTTGCGGCCCGCAACTTGCGTATCTGCAAAAAATACGGATGGCATCCTTTTTCTTTTTTTGCGGATCCATTGTAACAATGCCTATCCTTGTCCGCAAGGCGGGCCAGAATAGGACATGTTCTATCTTCTTTGCGGGGCTACGGAACAGACATAGTGATGCGGATAGCACGCATTTTTTGGGGACCTATTGAAATGAATGGGTCCGCATCCTATCCGCCCCCCAAAAAACGGAACGGACGCGGAAACAAAATACGTTCGTGTGAGTAACTGATATTATCAGAAAGCTGCATGGAGGAGGAGCCTAATAAGGGGGTGGAGCCTGAAGAGCACAGAGCAAAAATAGTGTTGCAGCTGTAGCTTTAAGAACAGAGCGCCAATCTGTATCCTAGGCCCCCTGGTGAAGTCTTTAGGGTAAGTTTACTCACTTCCTGGGTGTCTGCGGACTCCAAGCTTACGGATCTCATCATAAACGAAAATCAAGATACCAAACGGCAGAGGGACGAGCCACCACTGGAACCTAAGAAGAAGAAGAAGAAGAAGAAGAAGGAGGCGGTGAGGTAAGGACGGGGACTGGCGAGACGTGACCTGTCCATGTAATGAGCTGTGGTCATGTCGTGATCCCGGGAGCGACACGCATGACACGCGAATCTTATGGACCCTCTTACCTGATGGGCATGAAGTTGAAGACGTTGGGCATCCCCGGGCAGTAACACAAGAAGTTACCAAGACACAACTGGAAGATGATGGCAGACACCAAGACTTTATTCCTAAGGAAGGAATGGCGGAGAACATTATATAGTGAAAGTCCTTTAATCCAGAACCAGAGGTAGTTTGGAATCGGAAGCAGCTTTTGCTCAGGGGCTCCGGTACCTGAGGGGCCCTGGACAGAATATAACAGGGATCAGCAACCTTCAGCACGCCAGCTTCTGTGAAACTACAACTCCCAGCAGGCACTCTTATTCATCTGTTCTTGTAACTCCCATAGAAATGAAAGGAGGATTCTGGGAGTTGTAGTTTCAGAACAGCTGGAGCGCCGGAGGTTGCTGATCCTTGCAATATAAGATCTAATATATAAAGCTGAGTGTATGTGTGTATGTCTGCTAAAGGAATCCGCACCGTCGCATTTACAATCATGAAATTTGGCACACAGGTATATCAGGTGTCCGGAAAGGTTTTAGACCGGGTCTCAGCTCTCTAGGACGTACCGTTCCTGAGATAATCCCAAAAAATGCAATAGCCAATAGAAGCCTGGTCACGTGACCCTTATCAGCCAATAGAAGCTTGCACAGCACACCAAGTTTCCATAACAACCCAGACATTTTCCTTCACTGCTGTAGGTCAAAGCGCTGGGGATGACACTGTTAAAGGGGTATTCCAGTTACCATAAATATAACTTATGTTTTAGACTAACTCATCATCAATCATTACCTCATATAATGTAAATTTCACATATTTACCGTTCAGCAGTAATAAAAGATGTTTTCTTCCACTGCTATCCACTGTGTTTCCTCATAAATTACCATGGCATCGACCTGTAATTCAGGCCACCCTCAAAAGAAGGACTTCAAAACCCCACCCCCAGGTCCAGTTAGGGCATACCCCTGACCCGGCCAGGCCAAGCCCCCTCCCATTTCGCAGCCGACGGGGATTGAAAAAATGAAGGTGAAAATCAACTTCTGTGGAAGGGAGGGTGACTTTCTCCCTGCAGCTCACGCTCAGACTGCACTGAGCTGCTTTATGAGCCTAAGCTGTTCAAAAGGAAATCCCTGGGGAGTCTGAATGCCGCACTGTCTGGCCTAAAACCGGACCTCTGGCCACCCTATGGGCAGGCTGCTGTGGAGGTCACAGTTAAAGGGGAGGGTGCTGTGGATGTTACTGTTAAGGGGGTAAGCTGCTGGGGCGGGCACTGTGGAGGTCACTGTTAAGGGAGGAGGGGACTGTGGAGGCCACTATTAATGGGGCAGCGGGGTACTGTGAGGTCACTGTTAAGGCAGCGGGGTACTGTGAGGTCACTGTTAAGGGAGCAGGGTACTGTGACAGTCACTGTTAAGGGAGCGGGGTATTGTGACAGTCACTCTTAAGGGAGCGGGACTGTGGAGGCCACTATTAATGGGGCAGCGGGGTACTGTGACAGTCACTGTTAAGGGAGCGGGGTACTGTGAGGTCACTGTTAAGGGAGCGGGGTACTGTGACAGTCACTGTTAAAGGGGCAGTCGCTGTGGAGGTCTCTGTCAAGGGGACCAGGAATGGTGGAGGTCCGTTAAGGGGACTGTAACCTATGGTCAGTGTTAAGGGGTGGGTGCTGTAGAGATCACTGTTAAGGCGGTGGGCTGCTGTGGAGGTCCCATTTTAAAGAGACTGGGCACTGTGAGGGAGCGTCACTGTTAAGGAGGCGGGGTGCTGTAGAGGTCACTGTCGATATCTTTTAACTACACACACAAACGTTAAATGAAATAGATGAATTATACCCAGGCAAAGCCGGGTCCTTCTGCTAGTTCTGTATAAGATCGAGAGTGGAATTTACACACCTGAAAAATCCCTGCTGGAAGACGGAGAGACGCCTGGTTTTCCTGATGAGGACGTCGGCGATCTGGCAGACCTCGATACTGATGAAGAAGACGGTGTAACAGTTGTACTGCTGGTAGAGGCGCTGGCTGAAGGTCTGGAAGGCAAAGCCAAGGTTAAAGGGGTTGTCTCACCTCCTGATTTACAGGCTCCCGTGCGGCTCCTGGGGCCTCGGTTCCCTTCTTGCTGGGGGCGGAGCTGAAGACACAGCAGGGCAGGGAGGATTCAACCCCGCCCCTTGCTTCTGCGTGCAGGCGCACATTGTAAATCCTATGAGCTTATAGTAAAGCTTAGACAAGGTGGCCGGGCCGGGAGTGACTGCACATTCACAATCATATGTGCGTGCTCGCTCCCGTGAGACCCGGCCACCAGAGCAGTCGGCCGATAGGGTTTCTTTGCGCCTGCGTGGCCACCGCTGATAGAAACGAGCATGAAATTAGGGGTACTATAAAGAGGAATAAAAGGTGATAGAGGCAAATTGGAAAATGGATCCATATTACAGAAACCATCTTAGGACTACAAGGAAGTGATTCAATGGTGATTACTGAGGTGAGACAACCCCTTTAAGGCACCGCAGCATGATTAATGGCCCCCATTAATGCCCTCCCCCCAAGTATGATTAATGAAGAACTCCCACAAAAATTTTTATTCTCTGACCTGTTAGAAAGGTGCATGATATGATCTATAGTGAATGTAATTGTGAGTAATAACCTCTCTTCTTATTGTAGCTGGGTCATGTGACCAACTCCCTGACCTCCAACTGACCCAGGACAGAAAGCCAGTAACTGCTCTATTCATTCCTATGGGAGCCTCACTTTCAGTCTCATAGGAATACATAGAGAATTAGACTTCCTGTCCACACATAAGTCTCTGTGTGAGTTGGTGGGTCTAATTGCTGGTCACATGACACAGATAAGAAACTTCAGGATGATATAAGTAAAAAATTCAGACACTGGTAAGAAAATGACATTCACTACAGATTACATCATGTACATTTCTAGCAGGACATGGAATAAAATTTTTGTCGGGAGTTCTTCTTTAATAGCCCTCATAGTGACCCCAGTATGATTGATGGGCCCCCATTAAGGCTCCCCAGTATGATTAATGGAACCCATATTGTCCCCAGTATGATAAATGGCTCCCATTAAGGCTCCCCAGTATGATTAATGCCCCCCATATTGCTCATCCAGTATAATAAATGGTTCCCATTAAGGCACTCCAGCATGATTGATGGGCCCCCATTAAGGCTCCCCAGTATGATTAATGGCCCCCATATTGCCCCCCCAGTATGATAAATGGCTTCCATTAAGGCACCCCAGCATGATTAATGCCCCCTCAAGAATGATTAATAGCCCTCATAGTGCCCCCATTTATGCCCTCCAGTATGACAAATGGCCCCCAGTATGAATAATGCTCTGTAGTAGGAATAATGCCTCCATTATGCATGCGCCGAAACCCCCCCCCCAAAAAAAACACGTGCACCCGCCCGTTAGACGAGTGCACTCCTGTCTAAACGGCCGTTAAAAACGGTCCCATTGATTTCCTGGGGTGGTGAAAACGGACAAAAATGGGACACGTCCTATTTTTTTTTATGACCACTTTTCACTGGCCACGTGATCAGCCCCAGAGACTTTAATTTGTTCTGAAAAAAAAAAAGACCGCGTGACTTCCAATTTTCATGTTTGTGTGAATGAGGCCTAAGAAGGTGTTCTGACAGACCGAGGCTCACAACGGAATGCGAACTTTGGACCCTCCTAATGCAGAATCGGGGTAAGGGCCCTATTCTGATTCCTGCTGTGGACTCCCTTCTATGTCGTCCCGTGAGACGGTCATTTCCTCCATCTTGCATTACCCATTCCTGTCCGTAGCTGTCCTGCAAATCCTGTAAGTGCTGGTTTTCCCAATTGGCACGGAGCTTCAGACAGTAGGCCGGGAACCAACCCTCCTGAGCCATCGACGTGAAATAGTCCACAAAGCCGGCGAATGACTGAATGACACCTGGGAACAGAGAAGACGGAGACGGGAGCCGTGTCATTCAGGGGTGAATATTTCCCAGCATATATTTCCGTTCCCACTATCTGATTTCTGTATCACATATTTCCTCTTCATTTACCTATCTGGAAGTAGGAGTACACGGCCAGAGCTTCGTTCACCAGACGGTCGCGGCGCGGGTTTCTAGGCTTCAGGTGCATGATGTCGCTCTCAGCTTTCTCATAGGCCAGAGACACAGAGGGGAACTGAACACAGAAGAAGCAGGATGACTTATACTGTGTATGT
This sequence comes from Rhinella marina, assembly GCA_900303285.1. Classification (NCBI taxonomy): domain Eukaryota; kingdom Metazoa; phylum Chordata; class Amphibia; order Anura; family Bufonidae; genus Rhinella; species Rhinella marina. The sequence goes on from ONZH01015227.1 coordinate 11,216, forward strand.
GATCTGTAAGATCTATATCCAGCATATATATCTGCTTAAACTGCATCTAAAAATACTTATTCTGATGCACATACATTACATTACTTATCCTGTACTGATCCTGAGTTACATCCTGTATTATACTCCAGAGCTGCACTCACTATTCTGCTGGTGGAGTCACTGTGTACATACATTACTTATCCTGTACTGATCCTGAGTTACATCCTGTATTATACTCCAGAGCTGCACTCACTATTCTGCTGGTGCAGTCATTGTGTACATACATTACATTACTTATCCTGTACTGATCCTGAGTTACATCCTGTATTATACTCCAGAGCTGCACTCACTATTCTGCTGGTGGAGTCACTGTGTACATACATTACATTACTTATCCTGTACTGATCCTGAGTTATATTCCGTATTATACTCCAGAGCTCCACTCACTATTCTGCTGGTGGAGTCACTGTGTACATACATTACATTACTTATCCTGTACTGATCCTGAGTTACATCCTGTATTATACTCCAGAGCTGCACTCACTATTCTGCTGGTGCAGTCACTGTGTACATACATTACATTACTTCTCCTGTACTGATCCTAAGTTACATCCTGTATTATACTCCAGAGCTGCACTCACTATTCTGCTGGTGGAGTCACTGTGTACATACATTACATTACTTATCCTGTACTGATCCGGAGTTACATCCTGTATTATACTCAAGAGCTGCACTCACTATTCTGCTGGTGCAGTCACTGTGTGCATACATTACTTATGCTGTACTGATCCTGAGTTACACCATGTATAATACTCCACAGCTGCGCTCACTATTCTGCTAGTAGAGTCACCTCATACATACATTACTTATCCTATACTGACCCTGAGTTTTATACTCTGTTGTTCTCCAGAGCTCCAGTCCCATTGCTAGTTGGTATTTGATACAGCCAATAAGCCAGGGGACACTCCCTGGAATGAAATCACCAGAGAATGCTCTGTGCAGATACTGAATAATCAGGGAATGCTGGGAGATTTTGGCTCTGAAGCCTGCAGAATTATGAATGCTGCCCTGGAGTAAAGTACAGCCTGTAAATACTGTGACCAATACTCACAATATCAGTGCACAGCTCAATGAAGAGGATTGTGATGCAGCCCAGGGGCAGGGGGACACTGGCTGTGATGTAAATGAGATATGGCGCCAGCTCTGGGATGTTCTTGGTCAGTGTGTACGCAATGGATTTTTTCAGATTGTCAAAAATCAGACGACCTAAAGGAGGGAAGACAATAGCCCCATGTATTATACTTATAACAGGCAGTGGAGACCATTATTCTGAATGTGCAGTACACCAGAATTGCCACCAGATGGTGCCAGATTCCACCTTACCCTGTTCTACACCTGTGACGATGGAGGCAAAGTTATCGTCCAGTAGGATCATGTCAGCGGCGTTCTTGGCAGCATCGGACCCAGCAATTCCCATAGCGACTCCGATGTCGGCCTTCTTCAGAGCAGGGGAGTCATTAACACCGTCCCCTGTCACAGCCACAATGGCTCCCTGTAAAAAGAGGAAGTGGTGCTGCAGTCAGAGCTGATCAACTGTAAGCTCTTGGGAACAATGCATCACTCCCTTTAAGGGCTCATGCACACAGATGTATTTTTTGTCTGTGTCCGTTCCGTTTTTTTTTTTTTTTTTTTGTGGCCCCTATGCGGAACCGTTCACTTAAAAAAAAAAAAAAGGAAATGACTCTCACTCTGTTATGGGCTGGCCATACCATTCCGCAAAATGCGGAACCCACATTGCCGATATCCGTGTTCTGTGTATCTGCAATTTGCAGACCGCAAAACAACAACGGTCGTGTGCATGAGCCCTAACGCGGATGATAATTCTACTTTGTCAGGGGCCTATTTACCAGTTTCTGACAACTTTCCACAATGATCAGCTTCTGCTGGGGGGATGTACGGGCGAACACCATCTCCGGGTGCATCTTCAGAGCTTCCACCAACTCCTCGCTGGACATGTCTTTCAGTTGTCCACCGTTAATGACGCAGGCCCGGGCATCTCTGAGGAGTCACATGTGGACACATTAGACTAAAATTCCAATAGTTTGGCAAACGATCCAGCGTCCTTCTGCTAATCTGGCATCCCGTCCTTCCCATGCATGCCGGGTTAGCGGAGCGTTACTATACATATACTGGCGGGTTTCTTACCGTTTGTTCACTTGCTCCATAGGAATGCGCAGGCGAGCTGCAATGTCTTCCACTGTCTCGCTGCCTTCGGAGATGATACCTACACTGGCTGCAATAGCCTTGGCTGTAATTGGGTGATCTCCGGTGACCATGATAACCTGCAAAGAAAAAAAAAACGGAATCAAATTATCACTGGCGCCATTCTCTGCTTCATGCCAGACAAAAAGAGCTGAAAATTGAATTTAACATGAATTGACCACTAGGTGGTGCACAGGAATAAATGCAAGGGCATAGTTTATTCACAGATGAGTTTCTATGTAACAGCACACCACATGGCCATTGTGGGTATTGCAAGTAAAATTTATAAATGGTTCTAAACGATCCATAAACTTATGAATGTCTTGGGCTTAGATAGTTTACTTACTTCAACCTACAAAATTGCGCCATTCACTGCCGATTTTTCATGACATATCCTCCACCACAAGGTGGAGCTCTAGAGTCCCATACACTTTTCTATTCACTTACTCGGATTCCAGCGGTTCTGCATTTCATGACGGCGTCAGGGACGGTGGCCCTAGGGGGGTCAATCATAGAGATCAATCCTGCAAAGCACAGACCACTGGTGGGGAAGTTCATCTCTTCCGTGTCAAAGTTATATCCGCGGGGAAACTCCTTCTCGTTGAGGTAGAGATGACAGAAACCTGATGGGTGTAATGAATGGTAATTGTACATAGATCCCACCATAATCCCATAGTATGTCCTCATAGGAACCATAAATCCAGTATGTCTACCGTACATCTTGAGGAACAAGGTCTACACTGGATCATGTTCTTCTACTTACCCAAGACTCTTTCTCCGAGGCCTCCAAGGTCCATGTATGCTGTCTGGAAGGCTTCTTGCCATTGGGTGTCCAGAGGAAGCTCCTGTCCTTTAATCATGATGGTGGAGCATCTCTCCAAGATACGTTCTGGAGCTCCCTTCATCACGAGGAGGTAGCGTAGGTCCAGGGGGTCTTGCAGCTCATGAATGGACAACTAGAGAATAACGATTATCATCATCAGTCCTAGGCCATTATGGTGTCACTCTAAGATGCCCTCAATGACTGTGATCTCCTTTCTTTTGTAGTACAATGGACAGACCAGGGCAGATTTACTAATCCTGTCTCGTATTCAGACAACACAACCTTAGACCGGGCAGTTTAAAGATGCGCAACGTTTATCCTATCGGCGCTGATGAGTGGCGGGTGCCACATCTACAACTAAGGAACACTGCAGACCTCAGTGTGAGAGGGCCTAACATTACTCCACCTAGTGCTTGGGTTACTTCATGCAATTTGGCGCAATGGGCGTAGCAGCTCTGTTGAGGGAATAATGTGGGCATAACCACTATGTGGGGGCACAATGTGGGCTTTACTACTATGAGGAGGCACAATGTGGGCATAGCTAGAGTATGGGGGCACAATGTGGGCATTACTACTGTGAGAGGGGAGAGGGCGCAGGAGTTGCAGAGAGAACGGAACCTTTAGGTGTAATTGCAATGTTTCGTTGCTCCTCGAGGCTCCATAGGACACAGAGACAGTTGCCTGAATTATGATGATGCTGAGAGCTGGCATCGGCTCCCTGCTTCATCATCCTCCCGTTCCCCCTCCCAGCTCTCCACACCTCTTGTCTGTGCGGGAGGCAGGGCCGGCCGACAGTCAACCTAGGCTCCGCCTCTTTCGCAGACCAGAGCAGCCGATGTCCTGCTGCTGCTAGGAGCAAGGTAAGTATGTGGTGTTTATTTTTTTTACTTTCTGTGAGGGGCACAATGTAGGCATATTACCAGGGGCACAATGTGGGCAAATTCCTGGGGGCACAATGTGGGCATATTACTGTGGGGCACAATGTTGGCATATTACCGGGGGCACAATGTGGGCATATTACCAGGGGCACAATGTGGGCAAATTCCTGGGGGCACAATGTGGGCATATTACTGTGGGGCACAATGTTGGCATATTACCGGGGGCACAATGTGGGCATATTACCAGGGGCACAATGTGGGCAAATTCCTGGGGGCACAATGTGGGCATATTACCGGGGGCAGAATGTGGGCATATTACCAGGGGCACAATGTGGGCAAATTCCTGGGGGCACAATATGGGCATATTACTGGGGGGCACAGCTGGGCATATTGCTAAGGGCACAATGTGGGCATATTACTGGGGGCACAGCTGGGCATAATTCTGTGAGGACACAATGTGGGCATAAATACTGTGCGGTGGCATGAAGGGGGAATAATTACTATGTGGGGGCATTAATGGGACTGGGTGGGATCAGGTGTATAGTTATATTTTGGGCGGAGTTAGAGGCGTGGTCTAGCGCAGAAAAAATTTGCGCGCCGTGAAATGTGTCCCTCTTTGTTCATTTACAAAGTTGAGAGGTATGCTTCAGCTGCCAAGCGCACATGTAACAGGTCAGCCAGTGTCATAGGTACAAATCTGCTGACAGAGTCCCTCTTTCTTCTCACCTGGAACTTGTTAGTAGAGTTGAAGGGAACTTCTGTCACCTTCTTGAAGCGTTCTCTGTACTCAATGACGTTGCCGACTGTCAGCTCAGAGAACTTCAATAGAGCCGTCTCAGAGGCGTCTCCAATAACAATGCGCTGTAGGAGAAGACAATCTGTTATGGTCACACTGGCCAACTCCATCGCTTGGCAGGTCTAGTTTACATGGTCTATGGAGTCGTTCTTCTTAGAAAGATGAGTTTTAAAAAGTTGTTTCTGGTTCTAACCTTGGGTACTGGGACTCCGTCCTGTCCTCCCTTGAAGGCGGCTCTATTGCACAGACTGACCACCTTACTTAGAGCTCTCCAAGTGTCCGATGTCTGGTCAAAGCTTTGTCCTGAAAACAAAGAAAATGTTAAGTTGCTGTGAAGCAAATGCATCACGACATTGGTGGGTCTCTATTACTCAGGGATCCTTAAACGTTACCTGACTGGTCTTCAGTGGTGTCAGCTGAATGGATCTGGTTGTCGAACCACAAGTGAGACACAGTCATCCGGTTCTGAGTTAAAGTTCCTGTCTTGTCTGAGCAGATGACTGACGTAGAGCCCAGGGTCTCCACAGCTTCAAGGTTTTTGACCACACAATTTTTTCTGGCAAGACGCTTGGCAGTGAGAGACAAACATACCTAAGGATAGAAAATAAACATGTCAGAAGCCCATGAGGTGGTCTACTCATAGTGCCTAGGTCCACCTGCTCATTGCCACAATTTCGCCCAGTCTGGCCTACTTGTTTTCTTACCGTGACAGTGGCCAGAAGACCTTCAGGAACATAGGCTACCACAATAGCCATGAAGAAGACCATGGCACGGAGGAAAGGATAGCCGATAACCATGGCGACAACAAAGAAGGTAGCTCCAAAGAAGATGGCCAGACCAGCGATGATGTCCACAAAATGCTCAATCTCAATGGCGATGGGTGTTTTCTCATTCCCCACGCCTGATGCCAAGGTGGCAATACGACCAATGATGGTCCGGTCACCGGTGTTGATAATTATTCCTGTGGCAGTTCCTGTTGGGAGAGGTTTTTGGTATTGATTGTGAACTTAAAAGAAAAATGGGTTGTACAGAATTAGGAAAACATGGCCGATCTCTTCCAAAAACAGTACCACACCTGCCACAGATTCTACCCTGAAGACTAGATAATCTGTAGCAGACTAGGGTTCTTTACCTTCCAGACACATGGTGGAGAAGAAGGCAATGTTCCTTGTTTCCAGAGGACTTTCATGGGTATATTCCGGAGAACGGGTCTGTGGTTCAGATTCCCCAGTTAGGGAAGAGTTATCCACCTGAAACAGGAGACACCATGACAATCTATAAGTTTTTACACTTTCGAGTTAGCTTTCAAAGGGTTAGCTTTCGAGATGGTCGTTGGAAGATTGTCCAAATACCTCAGGGGTCTTACAGACCTATAGCACTGGTACTGGTATCTTCTTGAAGAACCTAGATGATTGGGGGGAGCCTACCTTACACCCCTGTCCAGTGATAATTCTGATATCTGCCGGTACACGGTCTCCACCCTTAATCTCCACCAGGTCTCCCACCACCAGCTGGTTGGCATTGATCTGAAACTTTTCCCCGTCTCTTATTACAGTGGCTTGCTGAAACCAAACATATGGATGTCAACACTGAGAAATGACCGTCAACATTACATCTGGTGGAAGCCTTAGAGAACACCCTGGGTCATACCTGAGGCACAAGGTTCTTGAAGCTGGCAATGATGTTGGTACTTTTGAATTCTTGGTAATACCCAAAGCAACCTGTCACGACCACGACAGCTATGAGGGTGATGGCCAAATACAACTGGAAGTAGAAGATGATGGGGCAGATTAGTGTATAGTGGTGGAACGTTTGGTGGCTTTTAGTCCCACCACTTCCAGAAGACTAACTATCTACTGAAGAAGACAATACAGTAATGGTAGACTCCAGAATTCATTCCCCTCCCATAAAAGATCGGTTGATAGGACCCTTTGCCACCTCCGACCCATGATGTCTGCTGTGGTCCTACAATGATGGAGGCTCTCTTGACAATAAATGGGTCAAGAAAAAAAAAAAACTTTATTGGCAAATTGTTCTCAGACAAATAATTCTTATCAGTTTCGGAGCTAGGGGCGTGACCTAATTACACAAGCTGCCCTTGCTGAAGGGAGGGCCACAGAAGGTCTTGAGCACAAGGCATGTTACTACTCGATCACTTTACACATGAAGCTTAATTATTTGGTCACTGTATGGTGGCATTATGTGGTCAATGTATGGCAATATTATTTGAGCACTTTATGGGGGTACTGTGGCATTGCTTGGCACTGCTGTTTATCACCAAACCGTGCCACGGAAGGCCTGTCACCCATGCCTTGTTATGACTTGTCACTGTATGGTGCTATTATGTTGTTACTGTATGGCAATATTATTTGAGCAAGTCATGGTGGTACTGTGGCATTGCGTGGCACTACTGTTTATCACCACATCGTGTTACAGAAGGCCTGTCACCCAAGCCTTGTTACTACTTGCCACTGTATGGTGGTATTATGTGGTCACTGTATGGCAACATTATTTGAGCACTGTATGGTGGTATTATGTGGTCACTGTATGGCAATATTATTTGAACACTACATGGTGGCACTGTGGCATTGCGTGGCACTGCTGTTTATCGCTACACTGTGTTAAAGAAGGCTGTCACCAAAGCTTTGTTACTACTTGTCACTGTATGGTGGTATAATGTGGTCACTGAATGGCAATATTATTTGAGCACTTCATGCTGGTACTGTGGCATTGCTTGGCACTGCTGTTTATCACCAAACCGTGCCACGGAAGGCCTGTCACCCAAGCTTTGTTACGACTTGTCACTGTATGGTGCTATTATGTGGACACTGTATGGCAATATTATTTGAGCAAGTCATGTTGGTTATTGTGGCATTGCTGTTTATCACCGGTGTGTTACAGAAGGCCTGTCACCCAAGCTTTGTTACTACTTGTCACTGTATAGTGCTATTATGTGGTCACTGTACGGCTATATATCTTTTAGAAGAAGTATTATGGGGCATTGTTGATTAGCATCGTACAGTACCACATTAGGCCTGGCACCGAAGCCTTGTTATTAGTTGAGATTGAATTATTTCATGTATGGAGCTGGTATTTAGTCACTGTATGGGAGTATTATATGGTCACTGTATGGTGGTATTATGTGGTCACTGTATGGCAGTAATATGTGGTCACGTTATGGTAGTTTTATTTGAGAACTGCATGGCTGTATTATGTAGTCATTGTATAGCAATATTATTTGAGCACTGTATCGTGGTGCTTAGGCATTGGGTGGTACTGCTACATCGCACCATGCAGTATTTTATTTAGGTACTTATAGCAATATTATTTTGACAACTGTAGGGAAGTATGTGGCAATATACTGAACAGCACTTACGGTACTGGTATACTGAGCCATAGGAGAGTTTTTTTTTAGAATTTATGGCTAGCACCTCCATGTTATCAAATTAACTGTTGGAAAACAATGGACCCTAACACTGTTCTTGTGCAGGGGCCTCCACACCTAATGTACGGTATAGATATTTGTGCACTGCATGGCAGTATACCATATGAGGTCACCAGAAGAAGGTATTGCACAGGGCACCACAAAGAAACCAGAGAAACCTCAGGGGTTCTTGACTCACGTTGTCCGCACTGGTCAGATCTCCCTGCGCACACTGGATCCCGAAAGCGATCAGGCAGATGACAGCAGCCACCCACATCAAGCACTGCAGCCCTCCTGCCAGCTGCCGGGCAAACTTCACGTACTCCGGGGTACCTTTAGGTGGCTTCAGCTCATTGGGTCCATCCCTGATTAGGATCTCACCGGCATAGCTGCTCTTCATACCCTAGGGGTTTATAGTACAGAGCGATGAGACAATCCGTACCGTTACATTATATGGGTCTTACGCGTTTCAGGATCTTACTTACTTTGGTGACGCTTGTCTGGTACTTCATCTCCAGCTCCTCTATGGTCAGCTCATGGTCATTCTAGAAGAAGCAGAGACCGTACGAATGAACTGTCAATGTAAGCATCCCTTTAAATGGTTACCGTTTAAAGGGACGCTAACAAAAAAATAAAAAAACATGCATTTTTATCTAGTGAAAGGTTTAGCTTCCATATCTGCATAACTAGGTAGATTTGCCCTTCAGGAGTCTGGGAAAGCTGGGTGACAAAAGCTATGGCGGCCATATTGTTTGCCCTCAGAAGATACATTGTAACAAATTGAGGATGCTCTATGGACTTTGGTTACATTTGTAGCCTCCTCGCAGCCTGACGCGGCTGATAACAGAGAGCAATAGACTGTATTCAAAGCACGGTCAACGAAAAAACAGGTTGCAGTCTATTTTTTGGGCCGTTGCGGTACGTAACAGTCTCGTTTCCTTGCTGTCTACCACAGGATGGAAATGCGATTACCATAAATTTGTGGTTTTGGTATTGACCTCCTTACAGAAAATTCTGAGAACTGCTGAAACCTCATTACATCACTGTCACATCCAGTTATAGTCATCTTAAAGGGGCGGGCTCAACCCATAGTTGACCCCCTTCAGATCTAACGGACAGGAGAAAGAGAATGGCGTGGGCGACACTTCCTTGCCTTGAGATAACTCACGTCTTATACTCCATTAACATCCAGAGCTGCAGCCGTGCCGCTATTTGAAATCTCATAATGCACTGCCTTCTCTTCACTACAACCCCCAACATGCAATACAGCAGCAAGCAATGATCTCCTGGAACCTCAGAGGTAACAGGAAGCTTAAATTAAATGCAGCTTTGGCTGTGAATGGAGTATAAGGTGTAAA